>VZRQ01003116.1:488303-516062 GCA_013397975.1 Machaerirhynchus nigripectus | reverse complement strand
GGCACTACCAGACGCCCCTGGGGTACGAGCGGATAACGACGTTCGACAGCAGCGGGAACGTGGAGGAGGTGTGCCGGCCTCGCACCAGGATGCTCTGTGCCCAGAGCACCTACACGCTGCCGGGCCCCGGCAGCTCCGCCACCTTGCGCATCACAGCTGCCGAGAAGAAGATGCAGCAGCCCTGTGCCAGCGCCACCTTGAACCGGCTCACGGTCCCCCGTTACTCCATCCCAACCGGGGACCCGCCGCCCTACCCTGACATTGCCAGCCAGCTGTCCCAGGGCAGAAATATGGCACAGAGGCTGGACAGCAGTATCATTCATGCTACTCTGCGGAGGAACAGCAGAGAGGCAGCCCTGAAAATGGCTCAGCTGATGGATGGTCAGAGAGCCACCTTGCAACTTCCCCCTAAGGCCAAGAGCAACATTGTGACAGCACAGTACCAGCAGAGAGTACCCACGGCCTTGTACACCTGCAGCCAGTGCAGCAGTGGTGGCGCTGGCAGCAGCAGCAGTGGGAGCACTGGTGGCGCTGGCAACATCGCTAGTGCCAATGCTGGCAGCAGCACTTCCAGTATTGGCGGCATGAGACCTGATCTGAGCACGGGTAGTGGCTCCCAACACAGCTCTGTCATTGCTCACTCTGTCAGTACTTCGCCTCTGGCCTCCCAGTCCTCCTACAGCTTGCTGAGCCCGCCTGACAATTCCCGCGAGCGAGCAGATTATATCAACTCCGCCTTCACGGAGGATGAGGCCCTTTCTCAGCACTGCCCAGTGGAGAAATCAGTACGGCATGTACCTGTGTCCTTGACAGAGGCTACCCTTAGTGTAAAACGGCCACCGCCGTACCAGTGGGATCCTATGGTGAGCGAAGAGATATGGGTTCCACAGGAAAGGACATCTCAGAGCTCAGTGCCCAACCCTCTGAAACCTCCTCCGCTCATCATTGGTCAAGCTCAACATCTGGATATGTCTCGAGTGCCATTTGTTTCCCCCAAGTCTCCAACCAGTCCCACTGCCACTTTTCAGACAAGTTATGGGGTTGGAGTACCTTACCCAGGAAGCTACAGTGCCCCACCCCTTCAGGGAATGCAAGCCCCCTGCTCCCCCAAAGAAGCTCTGGCCCCAACACAGTTTGCACAGCAGGAGCCCACAGTTGTGCTTCAGCCAGGTTATCCATCCAACCTCTCCTATTGCCCTTTGCCACCCATGTACCCGGGAAGTAGCACTTGCTCTAGTTTACAGCTGCCACCGATCGCCTTGCACCCGTGGAGCTCCTACAGCGCCTGCCCACCTGTACAGAACCCCCAGGGCACCTTGCCCCCCAAGCCGCTCCTCGTGGTGGAGAAGCCGGTGATGTCTCCCCCGCCAGCAGAGCTGCAGGGCCATGTGGGCACAGAGGTAATGGTGGAGACGGCAGACACTTTCCAGGAGGTGCTGTCCTTGACGGAAAGCCCTGTTCCTCAAAGGACAGACAAATTTGGCAAGAAGAGTCGGAAACGCCTGGACAGTCGAGCTGAGGAAGGAAATGTGCAGGCTATCACTGAAGGCAAGGTGAAAAAGGAGGCAAGGACGCTGACTGACTTCAATTCACTGATAGCCAGCCCTCGGCTGGGGAGGGAGAAGAAGAAGGTCAAGAGCCAGAAAGATCAGCTGAAGTCCAAGAAACTAAATAAGACGAATGAGTTTCAGGACAGTTCGGAGAGTGAGCCAGAGCTTTTT
This sequence comes from Machaerirhynchus nigripectus, assembly GCA_013397975.1. Lineage (NCBI taxonomy): Eukaryota > Metazoa > Chordata > Aves > Passeriformes > Dicruridae > Machaerirhynchus > Machaerirhynchus nigripectus. The sequence continues at coordinate 514,341 of VZRQ01003116.1, read as the reverse complement.
ATCAGTGGAGATGAACTGATGAACCAGAGCCAGGGCAGTAAGAAGGGTTGGAAAACTAAAAGGAGTTTGAGGACAGCCAGTGAGCTGGATGAATTCAAGTGCCGGAAGGCCAGTGAGAAGGAGGATGGGAGACTGGGAAGCCAAGGCTTTGTGTATGTGATGGCCAACAAGCAGCCACTGTGGAATGAGGCGACACAAGTCTACCAGCTGGACTTCGGAGGGCGGGTGACCCAGGAGTCGGCAAAAAACTTCCAGATTGAGCTGGAAGGACGACAGGTAGGAAGGGGTGGCACACGCTTGCTGGAATGGGGGCCAGGGTGTGGGAAAGCTATGCCAGGAATAAGCTGTCTCTCATGCTGCGGAGTGCCTCCTGCTTGTGTCAGCTGTTCCATGAAAAAAAGCTTTGCCATGTGGTTGATAAAAAACAGCTGTCAAATGTGTTAAGTTCAGCATGTAGGGTGAAATTCAGTTGAAAAGTAAATACACAAAATATGTTTGGTCTTACTGCAGTCAGACATGGGAACAAGGGCCTCCTTTAGTCTGGCTGGCTCTCACTGCTGAAGGTTTTGAAATAAACGCAACAGCTCTCTGCAGTGTTAGCTGCACTTGCCATCAGTGATGGTTGTGGATGGCAGCTAACTGAGTGAATGCTGCTCCCTCCTTGCCCTGCTCACAAAGGTTAGCCAGTCAGCAGGTAGCTTAGGCAGTTAGGTTCCCTTCATGCCAAAATTTCAGCTTGTGAGCAGCTACCCTGGGGCTGGCTCTTAATGCTAGAGGAGGGAGACACTGACCCACTCCAGAACAAAGTGCTCCCGGGCCACTTTTGAGCCACCTGTAGGTAGAAGGGTCAGTGGGTAGTTGAAAAAATCAAAACATCTAATTTTGGCTGGAGTGGTATGTTACTACTACCACACCAAACCCAGGCTTGTAAGTGGTGCTAATTAGCAGGATACTGGACTGAGACTCAGGAGACTCATATTTATTTCCTTGTCCAGCTGTAAGTCACTTTTGTTTTACTAAAGATATCAAGGCTCTCAACCTCTGATTTAAGCGGGGAGTTAGATGTCTTAAGTATCCAACATGCATGACCAGTGGTAGTCTTTTGGTTTTGCTTGTATGTAACAACACCTCAAAGGCAGCGATCAGAGCCTTTTGTACCCCTTTCTTCTTCAGTTAAATGGCTGTGGATATGTGCCCCTGGGCAGCTGTGCAAAACCACCCAACCACAGGTTTTGTTGCTGGGGGTAACAAAGCCTGACTTGACTTGCACAGTCAGTCCCCATTCTAGCTCAAGGATCTTTGCTGTAGAGCAAATAAAATCTGAATTTCTGACAAAGCGAGTGAAAAAACAATAATAGGCCAAACTTCAGATATTCCCCATGGAAGAGCAATCAACAACCTGACTAGTTTTGCTTTTACATTTCAAAGAGCTCTCTCTGCTCCTTTCCTAATTCATTCTCACTGTAATTATGAGCTAGTGAAGTTTATGCAGAGGGAAACAGAACTGCAAAGAATGAACACCTTATCAGCTATGAAGTGCTAGAGTGAGGAAATTGGTTATTCCCCTTCCCTGAAAGCTCCTTTCTTTGAAAACAAAATCTGTTTCCCTGATGGGCTGATGATAGGTTGTTTCCAAGGGAGAGACTGATATTTTCCTGCAGGAAGCATGATGCTTGTGCATCCCATCATGCTTGAATTACTTCAGCATGATGGGGTGTACCCACATCTTCTGAAGTAATTGGTGACAAGCTACTTAAACCAGTGCTGTGTGCAGTCTGGCATGTTTTATCATGGAGTCAAATATTGCAGTCAAATACTCTATACAGACTAAAAGTACAGTGCTCTCAACTATTCTTTGGCATCATACCCCATTCTGTCAGTAGCTCCAGTCATAATGACTGAGAAGGTGGCATACAAAGGTTGTATATTGACTGGCAAGGTGTTCATACAAAGGAGCAAAAAAAAATTCGCTCTTACTCTTCTCTGTTTCCTTTTCTGTGGTTCATTTTTTCTGACTTTGTTCTCTTTTTCCTTCCCTTTTCCTCTTCCCCTGCTTCCCAGGTGATGCAGTTTGGAAGAATTGATGGCAATGCTTACATTTTGGACTTTCAGTATCCATTTTCTGCAGTGCAAGCCTTTGCTGTTGCTCTGGCTAATGTGACTCAACGCCTCAAATGAACAAGCAGAGACTGGAGAGAGGAAAATGTTAACCTTCTCATAAAGTCCAAACCGGAAAATGTCGGGGCAGCCTGCTTTAGGTGTGCAGAGATGCCTGGGAGTTAAGAAGGCAGTAAAACTGGAAAAGTCTCTCAGTGCCCACCAGAAGGGCATTAACTCTAATCAGTCATGGGGTGAAGGGTGGGGGGGCTGTTTTCTCTTTGTTTGTTTGTTTGTTAACTTGTTTGTTTTCCAGTTTCTTTTTCTTTTCAAGCATTGTGCTGGGTCTCAGAAAGAGCGAAGGGTTGAGAACCATTCCGTGTTATGTGGAGAAGTGTGGCTTTTGGCTTGTTGTGGTGGTTCTGCTGTGTGTGCTACAGTAGCTGATGTAAGCTCATGGGGGGATTAAAACAGACTGCTCTTTTTTTTATAGACTGCCTTATCTCATGCTATTCTTTTTAAAACAGGGAACATGACTTTTTTCTGGTCCAGTTTGTACTACTACTACTACTCTACTACTAAAACATCAGTGATAACAGCAAAAAAATGAAAAAAAAAAAAAAAGAAGCTGTAATACTTGAAGACATGTGTTTCTTCTCTGATACCTGCTAATAACTGAGCACCACAGGTTCCAGGGAGGCTTATGTAGGTAAAAGTTTAATTTATAAACAGTGATGTATTACTCAGAAGAGCAAAAAATTGTTCCAATGGGTGTTTGTTCTGGTTTAGGAATGGTATTCCCCAATTTAGTGTTTCCACCAAAACATTCCAAACCAGTCACCAGTCGCTCACTCCCCCCTCCCCGTTTCCCTTCCTTGCAGTGGGATGGAAAGGAGAATTGGAGGCACAAAAGGTAAAGATCACAGGTAGAGATAAGAACGATCTACTGCAAACAGCAGTGAAATAAGAAAACAAACAGTAACAGCAGCAGTGTTAATAACAGAGTGCAGGGAGGCGAAGGATTCACACACGAGCGCTCACCACAGAGGAACCTCTGCCAATACCTGACTGTGCTGCCACACTATGCCACCCGGATGGGACCCCTTCCCATGGCCCCAGGAAATGATGGGAGGTGGTATAGAATAACCTCTGAGTTCTAGCCATGCCCTCTCCTGGCCACTGCAAAAATTAACTCTGTCCTGGCTAGAACCAGGATTTAGAAACCCACTGTATCAAAGTTGATGTCTACTTGTTTTGTGTGCTGTTACTGGGGATAAACATCTTTCAGTAGGTGACAGAAGACAGAGGAGCAAATAGTTACAAGCATTGCTTCTTTTGTTACTGGCATAAACATCTTTCAGGAGGTGACAGAAAACTGGAGAGGAAATAATCATGAGCGTTGCTTTTTTGTTCACACTGGGCAGCAGTATTCTCTCATTTGGCCTGGAGCCGGGAGAGGTAGAGTGTGATCAGAGGTACCTCTGATGCCGTGCCTGTGCTTCCTCCTCATTCCAATGTGTTTATACTGCGTAAACAAAGTCTTTCCAGCAAATGAGAAGACCCAGTGCATTCAGTCCTCTTAGCAATCAGTATCAATCAAGTTCTACAACAGTGCTTGAGTTAGGAAGGAGACAGAAGTGTAGCAAGTCATTACAAGAAGAAATTTCATCAGGGAAGCAAATTCATTACAGGAAACAACATCATGGCTGGCTGGAGAACAAATTAGTTGAAAGAGAAAGGAAAAATTGGCCAGAATCATGTATTTGTCACCCATCTTGCTACTTGCTCCAGCTAAGAGCGGGAAGCCAGTGTCTACATGGAGTGTTACAGAGGAAAGTTTATAACAGCCGTATGACTGTGCAGATCTCTCTGGTGCACATGCAGACCTGTTGAGCATTTCAGAAGGTTGCTTGCATAGAAGAGTTTCTTTGTTGTCCATGTGTTGTGCACATGTTTACTTGCTTTTTCTCTTTCCTCCTTGTCAGCATTTTGCTACAGAATGTATTTTGATACGGAAGTAGTTTGACCAGTAATACGCCAACCCCCAAACTATTCATACAGTCATTTGGACATTAGATTACAAAACATCACAGCAGATTTTATTCAAAAATTGATCTTTTGAAGTTAAAGGCTGGTTGAGATGTCAATGGCTGCTTTGTCTTTCATCCACGGTTTAACTTCTTTACTTGAAAAACTCGGTATAACTTATGATGAATACGTGTGATTTTGTCTTTGTTTTTCTTGAGTCCTAGCAGTAGGGGAGATATGTGTTGCATTTGATTTATTCTAGAGGAACGTTTTACGTAAGACCCTGCTGTAGTAGAAATTACCAATATGCAGTGAGCTTCTAACTTCTTCTCTGCTGAGGCTTCCAGAGCTGTACAGCACAAAAGAGCAATGCCGGTCAGAGGAGTTTCAGAGTTGCCAAGGGAGGTGATGAGTTAGATCAGGTAATTCCCTACAGGGTAGGTCCAGGAAAAACCACCTGTGAGATGGTTTCATTGGAGAGAGGAAGGAGAAGTAGGAAGGAAGGAGCGGGGCAGTAGATGGTACCATGCCTGTATTATCCCAAACCTTAGCAGCTTCTGCTTTTGTGTGGAAATGGTCAGGCTCAACATACCCTTGGCATCTAGCAGCTTGTTGTTTTCTTTAATTAATTAGATTTGTTTCCATTAATTGTCTGGGCCCATTTGTGTTCTTTTTCACGTGCATGATTCATTCAGCAGTTTGAGTACCTGTATGTATAATGTGTGTGGAGCAAAGGAGCTGAAATAGACTTGGTTCTGATTCTCGGTATATCAATGGAAATGTTTAACTTGTTTTTTACTGAGGAAACACTATTAAGCCCTTTGTCTATATTGAGTTATATACTGTAAAAACAGTAGGTTGAATTCTTAGTCTACTGATTCCAGCACACGAGGGAAGTTGGCTGGTGAGAGTCCTCACCTGCCCTAAGGTCTGTGCTAACCAGCTATACCCTAATTAGTGTTTGACAGGCACACACTGAACACTGTAAGAGAAGAAACATACCAGGGCTGGCTTGTTTGCTTGCTGAGGGAAGGGCCACTTAGTCCTGTGTCAGAAATACTCAGCTGGAAGAACATCACCAGCCAAAATTATTAGTACGTGGAAACAAAGCGAATGTTCTTTTCTGAAGAAAATTTTATCTAAATAGAAGGACTTCTGCTTTCAGTTTCTTTAACCTTCCAGAAAAACAGTATTCCTCTTCACTTTGTTCATTGCCAAATTTTTCCAGTTACCAGCAGTTTTATTCTAATGGGGAACCAAGAATTGAAACCAATAGAACAAGTAACAGAGTTAGTAATTAGGTTTCCTGGGTCCAGGTCATGACTGCATCCTTCTGATGGCACTCACAAAGAGCCTTGGCATAGAAAGAGCTCTGGTTTCTGCCCCAGCAAAGAACAAGAAATAATTATAAAAAATTTGGAAAATAAATGCTATTTCCAACATCCTTTCCATTTATTTGTCAGAAAATTCTATAAGGTAAGATAATCTTTCATCTCTTTGAAAATAATTTAGCCAAGTCTCTTTAATTGATTTTAATGTGTAGAGAATACCCAGTATTAGAAAGAGAAAATGCTCTCAAATAGATAGAATTTTAATGAGAGGAGTGGGAAATACATAAAAGTCTGAGTGTACAACTGGATCCTAAATTATACAAAGAACAAGTGAAAGTTGTTTTATTTTCCATTGAGGTACCATATAGGAAACAAATTTAGGAATGCCCCCAATTAATCACTTAAATCCTGAAGACTGCTATTGCATTCAGCCAAAAGATAGGTGTTACATTTTCTATTTCATTAGTAAAACCCGGTTTTTCTGTGGATAACTTGAGTTCTTCTAGGAAGAATGTAGCAAAATGTTCAAAAATAGTTCTGTCATAAATGCAGTAATTTCCACTAGTAATGGAGGTTTTTTCCAAAGCTTTTTTTTTTTCATTTGTGCAATAATTTTAACAGTCTAGGGAGTTTGTTTTGTTCCTCTTGGGTTGTTTTTTTGTTTTGTTTTAGTTTGGGTTTGATTTTTCTTTAGGGAGTTTTGAGTGGTTTTTTAAAGATAATTTAATGCAGATGTCCTCTTAATGTCCAAAAGACAAATTATTTTTCTTGCGTAATGTAATGAGTGATTTAGGGATTATTTTATTACTATGTATCAGTGAGTTATACACACTTATTTATATTTAAAGAGCATCTTTGTAAGCAGTTGTTTGCGAGCAGGTATATTTTGCTGCAAGAAATTAAAAATGCTTATAGGAAGACCTGGTTTTGCTGGATAATGTGCAAAAACTTAATAATGCAGGCAAAAATATTGGTTTGGCAGCTAAACGCAATGAGTTTGCTATGGAGAACTGTGCAGACTACAAAGAGTCTGGGTGAGTTCTTTGGGACCTGCAGAAATCCGTCCTCTGTTTTCCTTCTTTCTTTGTAACTATACTTTGGTTGGGAGTGGCTTAAAAAATAGAGGGCACGGTTTTGCTTTTTCTTGAGGCACAAGATGAGGTGGGTTATGTGATAAGAGAGGGTATAACAGCACGGGCTATTTGTAAGGAGATCGCTGTGTAGTTTAGTAGGGTTGGGCAATGGCATAGTTCAGTGCCAGGTGGAGATACAGGCAAACTAGCTTGGAATAAGCTGAGGCACGAGGAATAGTGTAACAGTAGAAGCATTTTCCTCTGCTCAGCCTTACAATGCTCCTTCTTCAGCTGGGCTCAGCTAGCTCCAGCACAGCCACAGTGCTTCTGGCAGGTGCTGCACAGAGCTGATGGAGCTGTGCCCTGATGTTGCCTGCAGCAGCTTTGCCTCTTCAAGATGCTCCATAGGAGACCTGTTGGAGCAGGTGTTCCTCCACTCATCCTTCTAGGTCTGCTCCAAGAGCAGCGTGAAATTGCCATGGAGTTTGGCTGCAACAGCTTTGGGCAGAGAAAGCCCTGATGCCAGCCAGCAGCCACGATGTCCATCTGAAGTCAGAATCTGCTCTGCTGGAGTTGCCAAGGGATGAAACCAAAAACCTGATTCTTTTGAAAAAATAGTGGTGATATCCTCGAAATAGATCTCCAAACAGAGTCTAAAAATTGATATTTAAAGTCTGGCATAAACGGAGTGGCAAATTTTAGCTTGAAACAGTAAGAATACATGCTTCTGCAACATCCTAAGAAGTTATGAAAAGGCGGGGGTGACAGAGGAAGAAAAAAGGAATTATCACATTAGCACTCAGTTCCAAAGATCGCAGTAACATGTGCCACGGGCTGCCTGAATATCAGTAAATCTGCACACAGGTTCATCTCAGTCACAAAAGTTTTCTGTGATGCAGCCACAAGTAAAACAGAGTTTTTATAAAGATGCATGAAGGTCTACAGGTGTCAGACAAGGATATATAACTTCGCTGAAGCCTTCAGCCTAAACTTTCCATAGGTCCAGGCTTTCCTTGATGTGTCTTTTTAGTGTCCTCTCAGAAATTAAAAACAGATTTTGGAGCTTGCCTGATTGTTGCCTCAGACAATTTCTGTGCGTTTGCTTTTTGCAGCCTGATGTGTGTGATCCTATATTACCTTGGTGCCCTCTTACCTCTCAGAAACATTTTACATCCTCATATAAGGAGAGCAGCAAGTGCAGAAACTGATTTGATTAAGTGAGAGGGGAGAGAAGACACAGTATATTTTCTTTAACTTTTAAGAATGTGTTTCCCAGAGCAACAGTTTGGAAATTGCACGTCTGCAGGGCTCAAATTACTCCAGACCAGTAAATCAGAGATTAGTAAGAGATGAGACCCTTGTGTGGCATGCTGACCGAGGGCAAACTTCCAGCCTCACTACATGGTTACACCAAGATATATAAGAGAGCAGAATCCAACCCAAAATGTACTTCCCCATTACTGTGTGATTATAAGGTAAAGATGATTTGTATGACCCATACATCCACTCAAGGAAATTGTACAGCATTAGCCAGACATGTTGGCAGCTCCATATAACCCCCCTTGAAGAATGCTACAAGTAAAATCCTGGCCACAGAGTAGTCATTCAGATTTGTGACTTTTATTCCCATTTCTAGGATTTCATCACAGGACAGGAGGGCAAGCTATTTATGTTACTTAGGGATTGGCATAATGGTTTTCCCAGTGTAAGAGGGCAAGTCGGCTATACTGCTTACAAAAATGGGAAAATCCTAGTAGACAAATTTTGTCTGTGTTCATGTCCCTTCCCCTTCAAGGCACAAACCTTCATTAGCAAACACCAATGCTGCCCTCAGGAGTAGTCCGCAGGGAGACACCACAGGTCCTCTTTACAGGATTGGAATTTACATGCACCATTCTCAAAGGAATAAAATTAATTGCTACTTGTGAACAATGGTCTATGTGAATCATTTTGTCTTTGTATTTATTTAATTTTCTTCTTTAAAAGTGCCACAGAGATGTTTTAAGATGAAAAGACTCTGCTTTTCCTGTTGCCTGATATCGCTGAAGACGTATCAGGAGTTTCTTTGGGCAGTTTGATTGTTGCTGCATCTAGAAAACTTTTAAGGCAAAAGCAATTAATGAAACAAAAGAATGAAATAAGATTCGGTGAAACAACTCTTCATAAGAAAACTAAAAGCTTCACCCTTCAACTTTTGATTTTGCAAATGAATCTGTAAGAGAAATTTGTGTTTCGAGGCAAATTGTTTGCGAGCATTATGCAAGTGCACTGATTTGCTGACACAGAGCTGACTGCAGGATCAAAACAACATGATTTTGTGAGACAAAATTAAATAAATGGAAACACCAAATACTTACCTATCCAGAGTGTTCAGTGAAAAAATTAGACGGTGTGATGTCAAAGCCTGCCTGTCTGTTCTTAATCCTTGCCCTCTGGCTTACAATTTTAAAATATGGTCTGATTCAGCAATTCTAAATATTGACAAAGGTTGTCTATTTTTGGAATTTTATCCAACTGGCCAAGTAGATGGCTTAAGATACAGATAAAGATTAAAGTAATAAAAAAAGAGAAACATTTTTGAACAGTCTGTAGACACCTGAGTTTCAAGTATTTCACAGGAATGATGCTCAGCTGGTAATTCCTACCTACGTTGTTTGAAGCTATTTGTTCAGAACTTTTCTGACTTTCCCTTTGTTTCTAGTTTGCTCGATACTTGTTTTGCCTTTGGTTGCTTTTCACTTCCGTTTCACTATTTCCGCATTAACTGCTTCTTTTTCTGTTCGTGTGTTGTGTGTTTGGGGAAGGGTATGTCTGTTCAAGATCTCGTTGTTTATTGTAGATAAAATATGTGGTGTTGTGGAATAGCATGGGGATGCGTTCGATTGAAAAGGCACTGTAGTGTTTCCTGAAAAAGAAGGGGAGTTCCATTTGTTTATAAATGCATTATTTTGGTACTATAAATTTGAAAGTGATTTGGGATTTTTTTTTTCTTTTTTTTGGTTTGATTTTTTTGTTGTTGTTGTTTTGGTTTTTTGTTTTGGTTTGGTTTTTAATTTGTTTTTTAATTTAATGAGCATAGAGTCATGCAGGTGCATGCATTCTTAAGTGAGCAAGCCCAGCATGTTTTTCTTAAGGCTTTGGAAAATTTGGTACACCATTTGTGAACTTTACTTACCTAGACTACTTTTTAATTATATTTTTTGAATCTCCTTTTTTTTTTTTTCTCCCAAATATACCATGGTATACTTGGTTTCTATTGTACTTAAAAACTATCCTGATCTGCCTCTCCTTTTATGTATCTTGTGTAATAGATTTTGCAGGAGGTGCCTAGAAAGTATTGTTGGTTTCCCTATAAAAATGTGGTTTGTCCAGATTCTTTACTGTCTACATGATTGAGAGATGGACTGATTGCCCTATTTTTCCTTGATGATTTGGAGTTGTAAGAGTTGTCCAGCTGTTGCTTAATAAAATTTTGCAGACTAGAAGGTTGCTGATTTGTTTTTGTTGCATTCTGCATCTTGTCAAGCACCTTAAATACTTTTAAAGCTGATGACAAATCCGTGCTGGAACAACCTGAATAATAACCAGCCAGATGCCATAACGCTTTCTCTTTTCAGTAACTGTACCCACAAGTACCACTGAACCTGGTGCATGTATGAGCCCCATCATACCTTGTGTAATTCACACGGGAGGATGGATGGCAAAGATTTTGTGGTGGCGATGTTCCTATCTGCCTGGATATCAGCTGATTCTTGTGATACTTCTACCCTGCTTGCTTTCCTTTTTAAGGAAATTAATTTTGGGGTTTGTGGTACTTCTCATTTTGTCATTGATAAACTGGAAACCTTAACATCACCACAAGGGATTTCCTCTGTCCTGTCACCTTTAACGACAGAATAAAATGCTATGATGGCCAGTGTTTACTCTCTGTTTTTTTAAAAACAAAGCATTCTGGAACAAAGAAAACAAACGAAAAAAAGGTGGTAAAGTAGCTTCCCTTGCCTGGTAAACATCCCATAAACAGCTATGGCACAAACGAGAAAATCCTGGCATGGATCCTCATAATGGACCCAGGTTACCATTGAAGTTTTGCAGGAGTCTGTGCTGGATCCTCACCTCTTCGCCATATTCATGGGTGCCCTTGAAAAAAGTTTGAACATTGAGCTACAAAGTTCATTGATAATGTGAAGTTATTCAAAATAGTAAAGGCAATAGCCAATTGTCAAGAATCTCAGAAAGTCTTTATGAAACTTGACAGTGAAATGGCAGGTGAAACCCAGTGTAGGTAAATGTGAAGTGATACATGGGATAAAAAACCAATCCTAATTTCACATTTGCAATAATGGTCTCTGCAGTGATCTCTGCTACTCGGAGAAGACTTTTTGACAGACGGACAGATAATGCTCTGAAAACATTGGGTTGGTGCTCAGCAGCAGTCAAAAGAGGAAAACAAAAGATTGGTAATGATTAGGAAAAGAACTGACAGCAAAGCAAAAGATACAGGATCACTGCATAAAATTGCAGTTCACCGCACTTTGTGTACTGTGCAGTGCTGGTCCCCTTGTCTCAGAAAAGGGAGAGATCTAGAGAAAATTGACAGAAGTGCAGAAGAAGGCACAAATCAACCTCTACATGAGGAATTAGTGTGAACTCTAGAACCCTTCACCCTGGGAAAGAAGCAGCTTGAAGGAATTGCTAGAGAGCCACCAGAACAGGAGTAGTGTTGAAAGGTGGATAGAGATTACCTGTTGTCTCTTCCTGCTGAAAAACTAGGAACTGTAAAATGAAAATAAAGTGAAATACTAGAGGGGCAGGAGAGGGGCAGGAAATCAAACAAAAGGAGGAGGTTCTCCAAGGAGGTGACTAGCCAAAGCCTCTTTGCCCAAGGATGCTGTGATACAAGGAGTTCACAAGAATTCAAAGACTGGGAAAGTATATAAATGAGAGATCCACTGGGACACAAAGCCAGCTACCACAGGAACTGAAAATAGTCAGATGCTGGGAGAGTATTAGGGGAAATACCATATGAACTTGCTCTGCTCTCACTTTTCCCGAGGAATCTGCAAATGGTGATTGTAGGAGGTAAAACAGTGGGCTTCACTGGAATGTCACTGTGAACGATTGTCACTGTACATCAGCATTTCTAAACCAAGCTTAAACCTGGAGTGTCAGGCTCTGGGAAAAGGAGAAGGGGAAGACTCCCAACCTCGTGTCTGAATGCTTTGCATTGCAGCTGTGAAAAGTCCTCTTCTAGCTCGGGGAAGGAGTGCTGGGGCACTGCCAGTGTTCATTGAATCTCCCTTAGCTCTAAGGGATATACTAGGGTTATATGATGAGTTTTCAGATAAAATTGAGCTTCTACTAAAATGCAGAAATTATGAAGTTATTTGTTAAGTTTGGAAACAGAGAAATGGAACAGCACTAAACCTTCTGGTCATGGCACTCTGCTTTGGCCTTCTGCTTTTTTGCTTTGGCAGTGGTGTCAGTGTTAAGCTGAACTAGTAATGGGCCAGATGAACTGAGCTGATTATCGCAGTTTCCTTTTAGATCAAGGTTCCAGAAGTTTTCAGGTTTTTTCTTCTTTGTGAAGGATATTGACTTAAAATATAGTCAGCTTCTGCTTCCCTGCCCTTTTCATGGCAATTTGGGGGTGTTCTGCCAGCTACAGCACTGGTAATTGCTTCTGTCACGGTAACAATCTGTATCTGCTTTGCTCAAGGGACCTGAGCAAGTGCAGCTGGGTTTGTTATTCCAGAATGTCAGTTTTGGAGGGCCCCTTTCTGCTGGGTGCAACCAGCTAAATTAACACATGTTGTCACTTGCAGTTTGTAAATAGACGTCAAGCTTGTTGCATCACCTTCTCCACGTGTTGTAACAGAAATGTGAGTAAAAGAACACTGGAGCCGTAACTGGCTCCGGAGATAGAGGAGGCATGAAAGGAAGCAAACAGGTCTGGGGAGGTGGTTTGTTGCAGGGAGATAACCACTGAGACATGCCTGCCTGGAAATAGCAGGTGATGCAAATGCAAATTTTATCAATTAACAGGGGTTGCAGTAAACAAATAAAAATGTAGACCTTTAAGAAAATACCCTAGGAAGGGTCCTGTGATTGTTTTCTTGCCTTGTAGAGGGACTAACAACATTTACTTATTCTTTTTTATATATGACTGTGGTTGTTGTTGATAACAGTACGATCTTGTTTTTATTATTTGAATGAACACAAGGGTGATTTGTGCCCATTGCTGCCTGTTGTAGAGGTCAGGATGTGCAGACACTGAGGGGACAATATTTAGTCAGGGGCTTTTAAAAGACAAGCTGGTAATACAGTAACTATTCATATAGTTAAGTTCGTATATACAATTTAATAACTACTGCCTAGATAATGAACTTTCTCACCAAGACAGGTTATTGCTGCTGATGTTCTCTCAGCAATGACATATCCCACTTTATATTGGCATTCCTACCAAAATAACTATCAATAATAAATAGCAATCTTTACTTACTGCTGATTTTTTCAAAAGCAGCTCAGCTTTCATTATGCAATTTTAATGGGATAGGAAGCTAAGTAATTACCTAGTTGTGAGAGAGCTGTACAAGATCAGAAAAAAAAAACCCAACCTGGAGCACTTCATACCAATCACAATTCATCTCAGACCTTTCATCTTGCTCCTATCCGTTATAGATGTCTATTGCATATCCTCATTTTTTGTTCTGTTTAAAACTGACAAATTTCAAATCTTTGTTAGATCAAAGGGAAATCTATTCATCTGGGGGACTGTTTTGCTTTGTTGCATCTCCTGATACTTCTTTCCAGGTGTTCCACATTTTCTTCCATTTATCACTTCCCCATGGATAAGGAGGAGAGCTAGGTTTGAGCTCCAGGAAGTAACATTTCTTTGTTGTCCTCCTTTCTTATTGCTCTCTGTGGTGATAGTCCTCTCTCTTAAAACAAGAGCTTAGTTGTTCCCTTTGTTGCACAGTTTTTGTAAGATTAATTTCTTCCTTTTCCTTCCAAAGCCATTTAGCTGTTTTTCACTCTTTTTGTAATCTGAAAGAATGTTTATTTTAGAGAAGAGCCTGTATAAGGCAATTATATCCAAAGGAAGTTACTAAAGATGATTTAAACATCATGGAGTTTTCTAGTTGCCTCATGCAGAGGCAGCCAAATGCAGAGTCTCATCTGCAGCAGTCATGTAACTATGATTTGACTTTTAAGTGACTTCTCTGTCTCATTTATGATTTTTGTAATGAGGGAAGCATCCTTGTTTTCATCAGATCTATGAACATACCTTAGGATTTTTGTCCTTGAGCTGATGTGGCAGGTAGTGTGATCTGAGGTGGCAAACAACACATGTTGTCACTTGTAGATTGTAAATAAACTTCAAGCTTGTTGCATCATTTTAACAGGTTTTATTTGTTTGGCTTAGAGAGTTTCTAAAACCAAGATTCCAGTTTTGTTCATAAATCCACTGCTAGTATTGCTATTTATATGATACTAATTATGATTATATGAATTATATGATAATAATTTTATCTGAAGTTTAAATAATATACAGGTTTTAGTAGATGTGTGTCAACACAACACAAGTGTGAAAAGAGAGAAGACATCTTTCTAAAACCCATTGCAGATACATAATTCACACTGGAAGTTCTGCCATGAACTTCAGAAGTTCCCAATGCTGATGGTGTCCCCTCAGGCCAAAACTGAGAGAGCATCATCTGGAGAACTGCCAGAATCCACAATTAGATTCCACTTTTGGAGATTATGGAAAACTCAAGCAAGAGTAAAATGACACAGAGTGAATATCATCACAAGTACTGCAGTTTGTGCATGACTAAATGTTCTCCAAAGAGCAAGGCAGTAGAACTGAGAAAGGAGAAGTTTCTGGGAAGTCAGGGAAGATGTCATGGGATGGAGGACCAGTAGCATATGAGGCAGAATGTCAGGTAAGGACAAAAAAACCTCATGAGTGGATGCATAAGCATAAATCATTTGTATTCAGATATATCAATGCAAAATCTGCAATAGTGGTCATCTGTGACATCATCACTAGAAAGACAGCGGCCATGGAAGCTTTTTTTGTGGAAATTTTTACTGTATGAATATTAAATGTGAAAAGAATCAAAATACAATGGTAGATGGTGAGAATGATGGCCTCAAATCTAAATATTCTGAAATAGAAAATGTTGCATACTAAGAGCAATTTTATTTATTCAAAGATAATACAAATTAACAATCTCATAGAAAGATTGCTAGCATCTCTGAAGTTATAAGCAAGCCAAGAAAGAAAAGATCCTTGACATGCATCTGGATAGGTCTGAAAGATTAAAACGTGGAATTCATGAAGATAAATCAATATTTATCATGTGCCAAAAGCTGTTGCCTTAATCTACTATGTGTGTATTCCTGAGTGCAAGACACAAAGTTGAAAACAATTTCATCAAAAGAACAGATCATTAAAATTATTCTGACAGCTGATAATGTCAAGTGTCTTTAAATTGGATCTCTACATTCTTTTGGAAGAATCTTAGTGGGGCATGCAACTGAGAAGTAATCAGGTGAAGAAATTCAAAGAACAAGATGTACAATGAAATTTGCTCTCAAGATTTTTAAGTTAGGCTATAATTACGTGAACGAGTTAGTAATCATACAATGCAACAGACAGCCATGATTTAACTGATTAAGATAACTCATGAAGAGTTAGTAAATATGATTTCAAAATATCAGATGGGTGTTAAAATTTTGCTGGAAAAGTTTGAGGGCACAGTGGTGCGAATGAGGCCGATGCTGATAATCCATTTACTGCTTGGCCAATTTCCTCTCTGATGTTGTTGATAAAATATTAAAGTCTGTAAAGTTAGGGAAGAAGAACATAATGGTACCAGGAGGAATTGTTTTAGACATGATTCACCTGCATAGAAACATTATAACTAGACATCCAAGTAGAAATATAGGATGTTTTCAAGGACCAACAGAAAGAATGGAATTGGAAAGTGCTTGGGAAAGGACATCGGAGGAATTTCCTAGGACAAATATAAATTGTTGTATAACACAGAGAGATTAAGGATTCCCCATGTATTCCCTATGCACTGGCAGCATTGGATTATTACAAGTGGGATTCCTGCTGATATCATCGTCCCTGTAACTACAGAATCAATTTTATCCAAAGAAGGAAGAGCTAAGTGATATCTGAGTGTTAGCATCATCAGGCCATTAGCACTAACCAAATGAAGCTGCAAAAGTCATGGAATGTTTGACTTTTCAAAAGGTGGCAGAAAAAAAGAGAAAGGTTCAGATTGATGCAACAGAGGGTGCAAAGCATGTGTTCATTTCAAGAACAGAACTGTGTAGCAATGGAAAATGTTTTTAATCCCATCCACATCCCAATCCTCATCAAATTTGTGGCAGAAGAGAGTAAACCTGTGTGATAAATTTCCCATGTTGTGATCAGTAATCAGTAATTTGAAAAAACCTCAGACTTCCTAAATTCTCTCCTGAAAATCTGGTGGACTTCTTTGCATGCAGTCTGTGCTTCAAGTGATGGGTACAAAACAGCCACAATTACCACTGAGGACATATCTGTGCTTGAGCTTAGCCTGGGATGCAGCAGTTTCATATCTTAGCCAGAACATCCTGATGATTGAAGCACGAGCCTGGACAAGATTCACAGGCATCCATGAGGTCAGATGCTCCCCTGTGGCTGATGTTTGTGGATCTGAAACAAGCCTACATGTCTTGCTTGGGATGTTAACACTGCTGGGGGTGAGGGAAAGTTGGGAGGCAGAAAACTCATGCAGGTGTAGCACCAAGAACCGGCGAGTTCATCAGATACCTTTGAAACATACGTGAGGTGAAATCCAGCGATGGGCAGTACTTGGTGTCACTTGGTTCCTTGTACTAGCCGTTCTTCCAAAATGGGTGAAGTAGGTCCCAGCTGTCGGTGGGCATGCACTGTGTACAGTTACACTGGAACTTGGGGGCAGTTCCCTCAGGGCAAACCACTTGCTCAGTCCTGTAAGGTGTGGCCAAGCAAGTGGCACCCAGAAGAATGTGGACAGGGAGCGGATGTTTGGATCCCCCCCACCACGGCTGCCCATCACATTTATTGACAAGTGTGTCGTCTGTGGTCAAATCGTGGACACGTACAGTGCCGCTCCTCGAACAAAGAGGTACAAACTGCAGCCCTCTGCAGGTGCAAGCTGCAACTCTTTGCCTAACAGAAGATTAAGAGAAATATTGAATAACGTAATTTCATTGAGATTTGTAAACAGTACAGGTGAGTTATATTTGAAATAGAATCTTACAAGTGCTTTATAGTTGTAAATATATTAATGTAAAATACTGTGTTGTCTAGGATGCTCTTAAGCAGTAAATGTGTATAATTCTTATTATATAAATTATCAAATTTTTATTGAAAAATACGTGAAGCTTAAATGTTAGAGTTCAAAAAATATCTTGCCAACAGGCAGAACACCATTTTTTGAAGCTTAATCATTACTTTGAAGCTACCAAAGGCTGTAGGATCTGAAGAAATCTGGCAACACAGATGTCTTCAAAAGTATCATTAAAGTTAGCTTCTTTAAATGACCCCAGCATCTGAATTTTCTGACCTTGGTTCATTGACTCTGTGAGCTGAATGCCACTCCCAGGAGCTTTACACGCAGCAAGCTCACCAAGTTAGCTGTGTATTTCCCCCAGGTGCTTCCTCACAATGACTTTTCTAATGCAGTGACACAGAGAAGCCCTATAACTACAGTTATCTATGCTTGACTCAGAGTGATTGAATAAGCCAGCTTTTCAGCTCCACAGTGTTGCATTCTAATAGCTTCCCTTTTATTGCCTTGTTCTTTATTTCCCTTGATGTATTCATCGAGCCAATTAAAAAGAAAAAAGAAATCAAAATAAAACCAACTTCAACACAACACTTTGGCTTTCCAGCTGTGTTACACAGAGCATACCAGACAGCCTCGAAGGAATTTGATCTTTTGGTGATGGTAAGGGTGGAGGGGGCGGTGAGGATGGGCAGGGGCTTTTCATGACACCACATCAAGAATGAAGAGGAAACATCCACAAAGCAAACACCAGTTCCTGAGGTGCACCTGTGGTAGGAATAGGAAGGCAGGACAGTTCACCTTAATTCATTGGGCCTGCATGAATTCACATGAATTCATGAGAGAGGGGGACTCTCCTGTGGAGCAGATGATGAGAAAAGATACAGACTGCAGCAGCAGAGATCAAATACAGTCTTTGGAAAGCCAGAGATCAGAGAACTGCAGGCTGCAGCAGTGTCTTCTAGTATGTCACAAAAATAAAGTGACGCAGATGCTTGCTGCAACAGAAGTCACAGGGGACTGCAAAGCAGTGGGTTTCAGCAAACTAGCGGGAGGAATACTCATTTTAATTCCCTGAGGGACCAGACAGTACACCCACAGGCAGCCAGGAGAGACAGCTTGGATCATCAAAGAATTTTGAGTCTTGAGAGCAGTGCTGAGATGTGAGAAAGCAAACTGTGTTATGTCGGATTGCTCATGGTACAGATGCAACGAGGAGTACCCATGACATGGATTTGGTATAAACTGGGATCCAAAGAACTATAATTTTAATAATTCTCAGCTCTCTCTTGTGGACAGCAGTAACTGTATGGACTCCTACTATAGCTTGAAACATACTGTACAGCCCCCAAATTAAATGCTTCTAAAGAAATTCCTTTCTCACATAAAAAGGCAAAAAGTACGCTGAGGCATTAGGCAGAGTGTCAAGAGATTCAAAGTTCTGGAGCCAATTCTGCAGTTTTTAGCTCTAAAGAAAAACATCTCTCTCCAAAGTACGTGAGGTACAAAGTACATGAGCTAACTTTAAGAAAAATGTGGGAGTCTACTAGCTATACTTTGTCACCCTGAGCGATGCAAGATGGTATCACATACTACTTACTGTGGGAGAACATATTGCTAGACTTGAGCACAGTTAACACCTTCCTTCCTCTTCTGCTCAAATTCATGGGTAAATCAAGCACAAAATTAAGTGTCTTGCCAAACTCATTCCTCAGTATAGTTAATGACTTGCAGTAGTAACCAGAACTGATCTGGGTCAGTTCATCCTGTTCCACTCTTTTTTCAAAGGGTTGAGACTGGACTAGTTTGTCATCAAGAGTGGCACAGAGCAGGCTGAAGATGATTCCAGCCAACTGGTGGGCAGTTTTAATGTATTTTATACAGCCCGATATAGAGCCTGACAAAACGCTTAGCTAACAATATTTGGAAAAAGAAAATAGGCAGCAGGAAGTAGACCACCCATGCAGTCAAAACAATAAAAAAGACTATATTACAGTCAGTTAAACACTGGAATATAAGGATGTACACCATGAGAAAGTAGTTTTAGGCGGTATGTTATTCTGGAGGAAAAAAAGAGTTCTTGTCCCACTGTGTCCTTTGACATTATTATTTGAGGTTATTACCTCAATTTGTAGATAAAATTTCATTCACAGGGCATTTGATGAAATACTGCCTGGGGTTTCAATAAAGAAACTGACAATAGCTCGTGTGAATGAGGTGGGTTTTAAATGGATTGTGAATGAACATAGAGATCCTACAAAGTAGCCTGTGATGTGGAATCCTTGCTGAGTGGAGTGTTTCTGGTGGGATTTTGCACAGACAAGTACTAGATCTGACAGTAAAGAGAGCTCAAAAGCAGATTCAGGACTGTAGCTGATCAAATCTGTACGTGGCATAAAACTGCCAGGAAGGCGAATAGCACTAAGGACAAGGCAGTGAAACATAACTGACAAAATGCATTTTTAATGCAGGCAAATGCAAACCTATGCATTTAGGAGCAAGGAATGTGGCCACGCCTTCAATATCAGTAATTTAGCTCCAAGAGCTGCAGGACTGATTTGGAGGCACAGGTTAGAGCAGGCGTCTCAGTAGGGGATGTTAGCAATCCTGAGATCTTCCCGCAAAAAGAGCTAGTACAATCCTCAAACTGGTAAGTAGGGCAGTGGGAGGAGGGAATTGATTTTACCTGATAAAATACTGTGTCTGCTTCTGCTGGCCAGGTTTCTAAGCTGCCTTGGAAGAAGGCAGAGTGCTGAAAAACCAGAAAGTTCAAAAACTGAAGAAAATGCCTCGCAGCAAGAGATTTGTCTGCATAGCTTATTTCAGAGAAAAGCATAATTAAGTAATTTTCACTATCTTAAAAAACTTAAATGAATTAAAATCCTGGTATCAAAAGGCACTTTAATTTAGCAGGAAAAGGCACAACAAGCAGTAATGTCTGGGGGCTGAAGTCAAGTACAAAAAGAAGCAAGGCACACTTAATGATGAAAATTATTAACATTGGAACAAGCTCAAAGAAGTCGTGGATTCTCCATTCTGTGAAGTGTTCCAAAGAAGGCTGCTTCATTAGATGAATTTGGTTTGATACAGAGGTAAATGTGTGAAACATTCAATGCCCAAAGGCAAATTGTCTCCAGAGGAGTAGGCAAGGTCTTGGTTTTCTCATCAGCAAGGTGATGACCTGGCTGGAGGACACTCCTGCTCTTTCACCATCTGCATGCCCAGCTTTCTTTCTTTCCTACAAGGGGAGGAGAAGTGAGGGCCTGAGGATGAGGAGTCCCTGTCTCCTGTGGGCTTGTGATCTAGCCACACATGTTCCCAGGTCTGGGAGCTCAGAAATATGCCCAAGTCCTGCAAATTAGCTGTAGTCTTAAAAGGCTGAGTGGGAGACCCATTTGTTGGTTTGCACAAGAAGAAGCTAATTCATTCCAGTGGGCTGCAAACACACACTGAAAACCCTGTATTTTTTAAAGTTTTTCTATTACNAAAAAAAAAAAGTCGTATGCTATTTATAGCTGGGTATTCATCTTTGTAGTTCAGAGCAGAAATGACTGACTGGAGAAAGGAGACTCCCAAGCAGAGAACAGGACCCTCCTCTGGAGATGCTGCATGTTTTTAGTTAGATCTAGCAGCTCCTAGAGAGTCTCACCATTCATTAATGTGTGACTGCATATGTAGACAATAAGCAGCTTCTAAAATTCCAGAATATCTGTCACTTTTCACTATTTCCACGTTAGTTTTAATTGCTTCCCTTGAGATATACAGACAACGATTCAGAAACGGAAGAATAATAAATAATGGAAAAGTATAATGTAGTCTTCTATCTGAATAATGACCTACTGTATGTGGAGCAGGTACCCAGGTGCTGGCAGGGGGAGCTGCAGGGCCGGTTTCGGTGGGAAGGGGCCGGCGCTGCCCTGCATTGGGCCAGGATGGTTTCAGACAGCTTCAAACTGGACCCAGCACAGGACACAGCTGAGTGCATGAGCACAGCTGGTGGCACCTCCGTGGAAACATACTTAAGATAGGTCACAGGCAGGAGGAGGGGACAAAAAGAGTGAGAAACAGCAGGGCAACACCAAGGTTGGAGGAGGAGGCGCTCCACTGTGGGACAGGCCTCCGGCGCCAACTTTTTTGTTTGTTGTTATCCAAATCAGTGGCGAAACGTTTATCTCAATCGACAATAAATTGAGTTAATTTCCTTGAGTAAAGTCTTGTTTTCTCTCAGCAGTAACTGGGAATTGTTGTCCCTGTCTTTATCTCTACTCATGAGCTTTTTTACTCTGGTCCTTTTTATTTTCTCCCATACACAGCTGGTTTCAGGGAAGGGAGTGGGAGTAAGCAAGCAATTGGGTGGGAGTTTTACTGCTCACCAGGGTCAACCCACCACACATTTTTAGTCTGAGATTATAAAATTGGCATGATTATTAGTCAATCCTAATTATTCTTGAGAGGTAAGACTGTATCTCACAAGAGACATAAATTTCAAAGGAAGAGTAATAGGCATCTCAAAATCAAAACAAAGGTGTTCTGCATAAAATAGGTATAGTAAAACTGGCAGGATATGGCATTACATGTATTTTCTCAAACATTATGAAAGTTTTTAGAAAAATACGTCTATGTAGTTTGAACATTGTGTTTAAATTTTTCTCTGAAGTACACTTGCAGCAATATGCTGTGTGAGAACTGAAAAAATGGTGATCTATTTAATGGACTGAGGTAAATAAAATACAAGTTAAAGCTCCAGTTAAAGATATGCAGTTGTTCTAAAGTCTTCACTAGTTGTTATCTAGATATCACAAGTTGTTGAGTTTTTATTTCCTTTTAAAGTATTCCTTTTAATACCAGTGGGATATTTAGGTTAATAAATGCCACTGGTAATTATTATTCCAAGTGTAGTTGACATTTGAAAGCCAATAATCACAGTGAAACACCATATAAAATGTTAATTTATATACAGGACAGGCAATCTAGTTATGCTCCCAATTAGGGCATTTCAATCTTCCCATTGCTCTCAACATGACAGTCAAGAGAAGAGCAACCCAGCCATACTAAGAGAGACACAGAGCGTGAATCAGGTGTGATCATCGTTCCTCTTTGTCTTCCTTGCAATCACCTCACAAGAGATTCCTCTTCAATTTTGATCAAAAGAGATTTTAAATCTTATTTTATTTTATTGTCCTCACATCTCTTCAAAGCAGGATAGATGCAGGGAAGATTCATCTCCAAAGATACGGGGAGAGAGAGATGATTCTTTCTTGCTGCTGCTGTGAGGGTCAGGACTGCCAGCTGCAGCCAACTGTGTAGAGCTTTATTCCTCACAGCGATGACAAGAGCAGCTGTGGCTCCAAAGCCCCTGTCAGCTCAGAGATGATTTGTTACGGGTGATCTGTCAGGGGCTGTCCCAGCTGTGCTTCTGTGCCACCTCTTCAAATAAATGAGAAGCTTTGCATCACAGTGAACACCGCCTTCCTGCCGAGCAACGTCACCTTTCTGTCCCCAGCACACTGCTGTGATCCTCTACGTGCACAGCAAGG
The DNA here is from genome assembly GCA_013397975.1 of Machaerirhynchus nigripectus. Classification (NCBI taxonomy): domain Eukaryota; kingdom Metazoa; phylum Chordata; class Aves; order Passeriformes; family Dicruridae; genus Machaerirhynchus; species Machaerirhynchus nigripectus. The sequence goes on along the minus strand of VZRQ01003116.1, from coordinate 491,944 downwards.
GCTACTAGACAACAGGCTAGTCACGTCACCATCACATCCACATTGCTGGTTAGCTGTGACAAAGCAGTTTTCTGGCAGGAGAAGGCAGTCAAGCCATGATGGCCTGGGGCAAGGCAAGGGTTATTCTCTTCCAGAGTTAAGGTAGCAGTGAATAACAGGACAGGTGGACCAAACTCACAAGGTTTCTGTGGGGCTCAGCCCAGAATCTGCTCTGCAGTTTGGGGATTCTCGGTGACAACTCATGTGTGTGGCGAGAGTCAGGGGTGTAAATGAAGCTGTGTAACAGCAGCACGGGCTCTTTTATCTTGGCAGTCAGTGCAGGTGTGTGCTTGTTTCTGTGTCATCTGATGTACCCATCCTTAATTCCACTTGGAAGGAAAAGGGCAGTTGCTCCTTTCAGCCAGCAGCTGCCACTACTGCCTTTCTCGGTCTCAAACAGTTTTGAGGGAGAAAGTGTTTGGTAAGCAGCTGGACTTTTGTTTGTTCAAGGGGTTTGTTCCTTTTCTGGGAAAAAAAAAGGGGGGGGGGGCAGGGGGACTTGAGTTGGCAGCATTTATTCCTTTAACTTCTCAGCACCAGTTGCTATTTCTTCTGAAAGAGTCCAGAGTAATAATCTTGGTGTTTTACGTGGGTTGCTAAGCTCTGTATTTAACTACTATCACAATATAATACATGTGGCTGATGCTGCAAAGGGCTCACTACACACAGGGGGAGAACCAGGAAGAAAAATGATGAGGGCACCTTCTGTTAAGCTCCACCCTCAAAAATAAACTCTGTCCAGGTTATGTGATACGATGCAGTGCAGAGTTTGATCACATCTTAGTCTTAGACCCTTAGGGCTTTTCTCTCCCTCATGAAGTCCAGAAGCAGTCAGGGGATGAATTGAGTTCCAGATGCTTAAATTCTAAGTGAGATTTGTAAGACTCTTAGTAGTACTTTAGATTGGTTTGTTCCTGCATGTGGTTTGATGCTGCCTCTCTTTTATCATATGCTGTGAAAATCAGGAAAATCAGGCTGACACAGAAGGTGCTGTGCTTGGATAGATGAGTTAGAGTACCCTAAAATGAACGAGGTAAATCTGTTGGTTACTCTTGCACCCTTTTTTGCAAAGATGTCTGTGAAACCTTGGCCTCCTTTTGCTTTTACTTACGTTGCACTTCCTGCAGAACCAAACACATTTCTGTGCCAGCCCAGCCTGTACTGTGACTGCACTGGGCAGGAAAGACAGACACCTGATAATGGGAGAAGTGTGATCTGTTAGGTCTGCAGGGCTGGGGGCAAGCGAGCAGCACGCTGAAACGTTCCATTCACCAGGTTTTCACAAAAGAAAATAGATTGGCAGGTTCAATAGAAGTGTCTGTTCAATATTGAAAATATGTTTTAATGCCTTTCTCATTTACTAAAATAAGGAAACCTGACATTTCTTTGATGAAAAAGTTTGGATGCAAGCTAGTTTTTTTTTCCCTTAGAAATGTTATCTCAGAATTGCATACAACCCTGAGTATTGCTTGTTTTGTCGATGTATTGAAGTGTTTTGGAGACTCAAAATGCATTCTTGACCTTTTTAGAGTTTTTCGAGTCTTTAATATGGACCACAGTGGCAATATACAGTTGCTGAAGATTTCTTCCTGCAAGCTTTGCTATTCACAAGCCTAATTTTAATCCTGTAATATCTGGTATTTGTTAGTTGAAACACTCTCTGGCTTTTTTGATAGCAAAAGTTGGTGGGTTAATATGTGGTCAGTGCTAACACCTTCTCTGTGAGTAACCTGCAGGCCTGACTGCCAGCCTTCCATAGAAGATGTGGAACCCTCTCATGGCATTCGAGGTGTAGGGAGACAGGCACCATTGGAAGCCAGCCTGGATAATGTTCAGCACAACAAAGAGGAAACCACATTGCATCTCTGGAATGGTGCTGCTCTGGGCCCTCAAAAAACCAACCAACCAACCAACAAACCAAGGAAAAAAAAATGGGGCTGTTTTTGTTTGGTTGGTTGGTTTTGGGCTTTTTTGAGAAATAAATGCAATAGCGGTCAGTTAGTAGTAAGTAAATGGTAATTGGCTTTTAATCTTCCATTTTTTATTACTTTTCCATGCTGACTGCATAATTCCCAGCAGTGAGCACATTTTTACTCAGCTGAAACTTTAAATGTTTTTTTTCTTCCTTTGGTAAAATATTTAAAGATCCCATTGATAATTCCCACCTCTTAGCCTAAGCACTGGAAGCAGCACATTAATCACACATAACAAAGAATTTTAATTCTTGCTTTGAGGGAAAACCTGGTTAAATCTTGATCCCTAATGAAATGTGTCCCCTGAAATAAACCATTCCAGGAAAATCCTGCACGGCTATGTCAGCCACGTGTGGGAGCAAGCAGGGTGCTGGCATGTTGTAACAGTCACAGAAGCACAGGACACCTGCTGAGCCTGTCCCAGCGTTTCAGAGCAGCCATTCAGGAGCTGGTCAGGCTCTACCCATGAGCTCTTTGCTCCTCAGCAACAGTCCTTAGGTTGTTAGGAACCTTTGTCTCCAGCTTAAATGTGCGCGTGGCTTTTATCCTGCTGTCATGCCTTCCCAAGCTTAGAAATATTCCCAGGTAGGAAATAGAAATTCTTGGTCAGAGAAGTCCTCTCCCTTTTCCCCCCCACCTGCTGGGGAAGACGAATTGTCTGTCCCTCTCCCACTGCACCACCAGGAGTAACCTCTTGTCAGAACATATTTGTGAGAGATCAGTTTAAGTAAAAACTCATGTTCCAGTCTTAGTTTGTGATAAAATACAGACTAAGGGCAAGCCTGGGAAATAACTCAGCCCAGCTTCCTGAACATCAGTAGGGAAGATATTTACATGGGAGGAGCAGTACAGCAGACTTCTATATTTATACCTTCTAGACACAGTTATTGCATATCAATAGTAACGGGATTTTTGCTTTTAATATGGATATCATCACTGCCTTTAATTAGTGGAAATTACGGCTTCAATTGAAAGAGTAATTTAAACGAGTTTAAATGTGAATTTGTTTATGAAGGAAAGTTTAATATGAATGAAACTGACATGGTGCTCTGCAAACTGACTAGAGCTCAGTTCAGATTTTCTAGATTTAGACAATGTAAACAGCGTCATTCTTAGTTTTGAACCATTTACAGTGTCATGACCCTGAAAAGTGGATTTAGGAAAGGATTTGTTTTTTATATGTGCTACGTTGGAGGAAAGAGACAAAAAAATCAGGGCATTTATTTTACATAGAGCTGGTATGCTTTGGAGAGCAAAACAGTTTTATTAAAAAAAAAAAGAAAGAAAGAAAGAAAGAAAGAAAGAAAGAAAGAAAGAAAGAAAGAAAGAAAGAAAGAAAGAAAAAAGATATTTTCAGCAGAGGTAATGAGTACCCTTTGCTTACTTCCCGGCACCGGCCGCCCCTCTCCGTGGTGCTGAAGCGGCTCCCACCGCCCCCGAGGGCGCGGGCCGTGCGCGGAAGGCCCGCCCTGCATCCACCGCCCCTGCATCCCGCGCTGCTGCATCCCCCATTCTTGCATCCTTCGTCCCTGCATCTCCCGCCCCTGCATCCGTGGCCCCTGCATTCGCCCCCTTTTCATCCCCCTTCCCTGCATCCCCCGCTCCTGCATCCGCTCCCCCCCGCATCCG
>VZRQ01003116.1:446177-488286 GCA_013397975.1 Machaerirhynchus nigripectus | reverse complement strand
CCTTCGGCAGCCCGCTGTGCGGCGAGGTCAAGCGCTTCTGTAGGCGGGGGCGGGAGACCTACCGGGAGATCCAGGAGGACCTCACGCCCTACAAGGATGATCGATACTACCGGTACTGCCGGGCGCGGCTCCGGCCGGGAACAGGGGCCGGCTCGGGGGGCGAGCGGGGGGTTGGGTGCCGGGCATCACACGAGCAGCGGCCGCCCGGCCCCGGGGCTGCTCCAGGCGAGCGCCTGCTNGAGCAGCGGCCGCCCGGCCCCGGGGCTGCTCCAGGCGAGCCCCGGGTCCCCCACGCCGGCGGCGGAGGGGCCGCCTGCTCCGCCCTGGGGATGTGCTCTGGCAGCGCCTCCCGGGCAGACAGCCCCACGCCTCTGTTCCTGCCCTACCTACTGACATCTTTACACGGGCAATTTCCATCTGCGTCCCTCTGTGCTACGCCTTTTCCACTACCGTAGCAAGCAAGGGGGGTGTGTTCTAGAGGCAGCCGTGAAACAATCCTGGAATAGGATAGGAATAGATTAGGAAAATGAGAGTGGTTGGCAAAGGGTGAGGTCAGAAGGTACAGATACACTGCGTGGGCTACACCCACATTTCTTCTGAGCTTTGCCCTGTCTGCCGTTTCTGTGACTGACCAGTGTTGGCTAGTCAGTTTGAGATTACACAAGATGGTTTGAGATTACACAAAGCTAGGAAGGGCTCCAAAGCTGTTGGAGGCCTGAGTTATAAATGAAAAGAATTTTTGAATTGGAGGAAAGTTCCAAAAAAGTAGAAAGAACATCAGGAGAAACAGGTGCCAGGAACTATGCAGAGAATGGATGCTGTTCAGCCACACAAATACAAGTTGGGGAACAAACAGTTATATGACATTTTTGTAAAAAAAGGATATGGAAATTGTAATCGTTTATAAAAGAACCTCTTTCAACAATTACATTGTCTTATACGTGTCAAGAAGGTAACTAGTTTTGGTTGTACAGCAGAAGCACAGTTAATAAGATGTGAGAACGACACCACCTACTTTAGTCAACACTTGAGAACTTAGTGCAAGCTATATCCAATTCTGGACACCACACTTCAAGGGCCTGACAGGACAGGGATATGGATAATCAAAAGTCTAGAAAACATAGCTTTGAGGAAAATTTGGGATTACTCCCGCAAAAGAACAAACATTGAAGTTGGAGGAACAGGAAATTCTGTAAAGAGAAACTTCATGTTCATACTGGACAAAACATTACAGAGTAATATTAATTGAAGCAATTAAAGTTCTTGTTAGACATCAAGAAAAAGATCTGTTTAGGAAGGATGGCAAAACACTACAAGAAAGGATTATCCAGAGAGACTCTAGCATTTCCATAATTGGAGGTTTTTAACAACTTTTGATAAACACATGCCAAGAAAGTCTTGGATCTGGCAGATGCTCTCCTAAGACAGAAGGAAAGATGAGGTACCTTATGAGGTCTCTTCCAGCTCTATTTTACTGTGCCTCTGGGCAGTCTGCTTCTGCACAGTACCCCAGGTGTTCTGCTTAAGTAATTTGACTTCAGTATGCGGTCTCTGTTTTTCCCAGTGAAGAGGCAGGTGGTCCATTAGATTGAATTGGTCTCATTGTTCACAATTGTCTCATTGCTCACAGTAGCAAAGACTACAGAGTCACAGAGCTTGGAAACGCTGCCTGAGAGCTTGGCAGACTCTAACACAACCACAGTCTTTCCTGGCAAAGCAGTGGCTCCTTGCACCTGAGCATGGTGTGGGAAGCCATGGGAGGTGATAAGGAGTGATGGAAATGTACCTGTGTGCATCTGGCAGTGCAATGAGGAATACTGGCACTAGAGTGGAGAAAGAGGGGAGACATTAACTTGTTGAATTAACAAATAAAAGGTCCCAGGAGAGCTATTTGTTCAGCTTTATTTCCAGAAGAAACTTGAGCTCTCCAAGGTAAACAGTTATTAATTCATTTTTATGACCTTAAGAGTGTATGGAGGGACTTTTTGCATTGAAAAGGTGCTACCTCAGTGAATCAAATGAGCTTGTAGAGTTATTGCTAGGTTGCCCTTTCTTCAGTGACAATACTCCCAAGAGGTATCAGCTGCAGGTCATCTAGAATGAAATGGAGTAATTCTGGACGCTTAGCATGGAAATAATACTTCCTGACTTACAAGTCATGCTAGTACTTCTCTGCATTCCCTAAGTGACCTGGTGTAGTGAGTTTCTATTACTGCCAGTGCATACCTGCTGTTCCGGTGAGTGTTTCCTTTCAGCACTACTTCTCTAGGCCATTTTGAGTAGATTATTGGTATGAAAAGAGCTTAGTACCAATGTTACTAAAACATTTTTATCTCTTTGACATGTTAGCAGTGAGATACCAAAGCTTACCGGAAGACACCAGGCTTCCCAATCAGCTGACAGGTATTTTTCAGTGGGAATTTCATAACTCTTATCACCTAGCTGACATTGAAGAGTTCAGCTTGCTGGAAACATGTTGATAGGAATTGAGGTGCCTACCTGATAGAGAGATCAGGAGGGTGGCCAAATTGTGGTCTGACATCAGAGTTGCATAACTGCAAGTAACAACAAGGCATTCCTGAAAAATCAATTTCTAGGTTAATGAACACATCCCACTGGCCAATCAGCTTATACAGAGAAGCACAGTGTTGATTCTGAATATAGTAATAATACCCAGAGACTGAGAGAGATAAATGACCTATAATCTGCCCTGCTTTAAACAAGGGATAAATTTCAAATTCCTGTCATGCAGTAATATGACATTTTGTACATCAAAAAGAAAAGACTATATATAGGACATCACAAAAAGTATTTTTTAAATTACAGCTTTAATTAATGCTTGATGTTACATAGACAACCTTCAAACCATGTGGGAAAATTTCACTGTGCTTCTGCTCCTTTGACAAAAAGACCAGAGAATACCACATCATTTGACTCAGCAACTAAGAGAAGCTATTAATTTTTCCTGAGAGAACTAGTACCTGTGTGCTTCAGAGAAGAAACCTGAAGTTGCCCGAGAAGGCTATTGTGATAAGTATACATTTCTTCCCACCTAAAAATCTTTCACCAGTGCTCAAAGTGCAAGTCCACGAGAAGCCGTGGGGTCAACAACACCTTGCTGGACATCTGCAGCCAAATCCCTGGAAGGTTCATGTTGCTTTTGGCCTTGACCGAGGCAGGATCGTCAGTGGCTGCTTTGTGCCACAGCTGATACACCTCTCTTGTTCTTCCAGGGTCCTGGCAATTGGGGGCAGAACCTGAATGACTCCCATGTGAAAAATACAGCTAGGGCCAGAAGGCTTGAAACAGAGGAAGGAGGATGAGACTAACTCTGTAGCTTCATGATTGCTTTAAGCTGCCATAAGCTGGCTCTGTGGCTGGGAGAAGCCATCCTAGCTCTCATTTCCCTGGTCACACATTTCTGCTCTGTTCCTCATCTGCCCGCAACTAATCTTTTATCTGCACAGTGACTGAGCAACTGATTCTTGAGTGACTTTTAACTCAGATGATTTCCATTATTTGATTCACCAGTCTACTTACTGCACTAACATTAGTGCTGGCAAAATTCAAAGAGCTCCAGCCAGAGAGATGCTGGATTTCACCTGTTGTCACTGCAGCTGAAGGTGTGAGCCGTGAAAGTAGAGCTTTAGTGCTAAGGTGGTCAGTGTAAGTAGAATTCCAGCTGAGCAAGCATTCAGCCTGCTTACTCATAGCTCAGTCTGCCTTCTCTTCCAAGCCTCATTCATCATACACTGTCCAGCTCCTACAACAGATGAGGCAGACAGCAGCTTCTGGCACTATTTCATCCCAGAGCAGGTCAGACAAGGCACTGAGTGGTACCTTCTTGGAAGAAGCAGAGTGAGACCGACTGACTCTGTGGAGAGAGAGGAGTTTCACAGTGCCTTTCCTCCAAACATTTAGTTTGTAAACTCAATGCCAAAATTTTCACAAAAACTAGTGTGCAGTGTACATGTTTACAGTGTATTCACAACCCTTTGAAAGACGGCAAAGAGAAATGTGGTCCCATGGCTAACTGAAGTGAGCTGGATTTCGAGCTCTGCCACCCACATTGTTCTCCAAGTGACTTTTGATAAGGCTCAGTCTCTCTGTGCTTCCAGTTTCCTACCTACTCAATGAGAAGAACATATTTTTGGTTTGGGGGTAATAAATTCACACTAGTGAGACACCTGAATGCCAGAGGGACTGGAGCAGTCCTCGGAACAGCTCAGTTGTGTGCACATAAATGGAAGTGTAACTGCAGAAAGTTGTAACTCTGCAACTGCGCTTCCTGCAACACTGGGAATGGTCACAGATGCTGCTAGCATTCCATCGTTTTCTGGCCAGGGAGAACTTGTTGGAGAAGCCTGAAGTGTGCTGAAAGCTACACAATGCATGTCATAGTCATCCATGACCTAATGACCAAATTGTGGCTTGGCAGTGATAACTTGTTCTGAGCAGATAGAGTTTAAGTTGTCCTGATTACTCAAAGCTTTATTTTCTCCCCCCAGTTAATTCTTGTCTACGGTTTAAATTCTTGTTGATTTAAAATGTGTGGACACCTTTTCTTCAATTGGTACTATGTATTTCTCAAGACAGCTATTTTTATGAGATTACGAAGTGATCATCAGTGCTGTAAATCACAGATGAGATAAATACCAGCATCAATGACTAAATTAATTCCCAGCATGTTTTTAGGTTCAGTGGTGTGACACAAGAGTCATACTGGGTCCCACAGATCACAAGTAATGACATAACTGCCCACAGAGTAATGGAATAAAATGAATAATATTATTAATCCTAAGTACTTTTTAAAACGAAATGTAATAAGACCATCATATCATCTAAGTAAGCTTTTAATGAAAGTATTTAATTGTTGAAGAGATCATTTGAAATTATATGTTGAGCGATCTATCTAAACATTTTTGGGGTCATCCCAAAGTGGCTCTGCCTTAGGTATATGACAAACCCCAACGCCAAGCAGTTACTCTGAATTTCATTCAAGACTACACATCAGGTATTCCCACGTTTTAGTTACTGCAGTGCTGACTTTCTATGAGCACGTTAGAGCTATCAAAAATGAGTGCAAAATATAGTTTGGCTAACCCCTTTACTTGCCTACTCTTTATCATCACTACCCAGTGGATCAGCTGACAATCTTTGTTGCCTAGTCTTTTGACATTTAACAGAAAATCAGAACAGAAATCCAACTTTATTGTAATATTATGCAAGAACAAAACACTGTTAGGTATGAACTAGAGATTTGTATTAAGTAGTGTGTTTAAAGTAGTCTTAGTTACTTCTGGGATTTAATTTCTCTTGCTCGTGAGCTGACTGAATTCTCTGCAAACATGATACATCAGTCACATCCCTTGAATACCACAAAGCTGCATGCACATGACTGCAGTGAGAGCATTTTAATCCACTGAAAGAGCTGGTAAACAAAATCATTTACAACCCAGGTGGCACTAAACATGGGCGTGTTCAGCATGGGTGAGTCACATCGGGCCTTTTGCCTAAAATGGATGGGTTTAGATTGGATTCAGAACCACTTGTCTGTCCTATGTATTTTCTGTTTATACAGTTAAATTTCCCTCTTCTACCTGTGGTTGCTACTACTACAGCACAAGCTGAAAAGGCACACTGCAAATGTGGAAAATGCTGCTGTTATCCTGACACAATGACACATTTGGCTTCATAACCAACAGTATGAGGTTCGACGAGACCAAGTACTGGGTCCTACACTTTGGCCACAACTCCATGCAGTGCTACAGGCTTGGAGAAGAGTAGTTGGGAAGTGGCCCAGTGGGAAAGGATCTGTGGGTGCTGGTCAGCGGCTGAACACGAGCCAGCTGTGCCCAGGTGGCCGAGAAAGCCAATGGCATCCTGGCCTGTGTCAGAAATAGTGTGGCTAGCAAGAGCAGGGCAGTGATTGTCCCCCTGTACTCGGCACTGGTGAGGCTGCACCTCGAGTGCTGTGTCCAGTTCTGGGCCCCTCACTACAGGAAGGACACTGAGGTGCTGGAGCGAGTCCAGAGGAGGGCAGTCGAGCTGGTGAAGGGTCTGGAACACAAGTCTGATAAGGAGCAGCTGCGGGAGCTGGGGATGTTTCACCTAGAGAAAAGGAGGATCAGGGGAGACTTTATTGCTCTCTACAACCACCAGAAAGGAGGGTGTAGCCAGCTGGGGGTTGGTCTCTTCTCCCAGGGAACCAGTGACAGGACAAGAGGAAATGGCTTCAGGCTGAGCCAGAGGAGGGTCAGGCTGGGCATTAGGAGGATTTTTTTTCACAGAAAGGGTGATTAGACATTGGAACGGGCTGTCCAGGGAGGTGGTGGAGTCACCATCTTTGAAGGTGTTTAAGGAAAGACTGACGTGGCACTCAGTCCCATGGTGTAGTTGACAAGGTGGTGCTAGGTCATAGGTTGGACTCGATGATCTTGGAGCTGTTTCCCAACCTAACTGGTTCCGTGATTCTGTGTTACTGTGATTTTGAACGCGCTGCGCTCGGCAGGACAGGACCAGCCGTGTGCTGGCGCTGCAAACTGGCTCACCAAAGAAAGGTAGCGCCGCATCGCACTCCCTCCCGAGGGGTCTCTCCCGCTCTCCCTTCCGCCCTGCCGCCGCCCCGGCGGAGCGCGGGCCCGTGTCCCCTCGGGCTCGCCGTAGCTCCCCCGCTCCCCCCCTCAGCTCCCCGCGGCCGGGGCGCGGCGGGGCCCGTGACGTGTGTGGGGCCGCGTGGAAGACGCGCGGTGACGCACGCGGAAGGCGTNTCGTTCCCAGAATCACAGAAGGGGCAAGGTTGGAAGGGACCACAGTCACTGACCATCTGGTCCAACCTGCCTGCTCAAGCAGGGTCAATCGCAGAGCACATGGCACAGGATTGTGTCCAGACGGGTCTTGAATATCTCCAGGGAGGGAGACTCCCCAGTCTCTTTGGGCAATCTGAATCTAATTCAGTTTATACACGTTATCCTCGTTAAGGAAATCAGCCCGCTGAAGGTTAAATGAATGTTTCTGAGGCTGTGGTTCGCCACTCAGAAGCCCGAGGGTGATTGCCCTTTCTTTAGAGGAACGCTCTGAGTTTTCCTTTTATATGATGAATAAAACCTCTCCCCACTCTCGGTATCTCCACTCTCAGATTGTTTGTTAAAGGAAAAACTTGTTTTCCCGGATATCGCTTTGCATGGATAGAGCCATAGCCGTGACTAATTATTCAGACTTAAATAAATACAACAGACAAGAACTTAAAAAAAAAAAAAAAAAGGCATACCCACCCATGCACACATATAAAGGTAAAGCATAGCCATGGTTATTTGTCAGTTGTGGTATAGCAGTTCTGTATAGTACTGACTGTTAATTTTATGCCTTTTTTTGTGTAGTCATGTGCTGCCTCATTAGCTATTAACGGTTGTGGAATACATCTGCAAGAAGAAATTCAAGGTCTTCTGAGGGACACCGAAGCAAGCAATGTCTTTAAACCATGAGCAAGTGCAGGGTGTATGGATAGACCCAGTACTGTGAATATAGGTAGCATATATAATCATTCAAATCAAAGTGGGTTTGATGGTTCTATTTGGGAGTGAGCCTGAAATAGAGAAGAGCAGTTGGAGGCAGAGATGTTGAGGCTAGGATTTCAGAAAAACTGCTGTGCATAAAAGCGAGTTATTTCTGATGTTAATATCAACTCTGTTCTTGCCTGCTGCTTAAGCTCAGTTTCACCACAGCTTTCCCTTCTTTCAAATAAGTCTTAAGTGAAAACTATTGTATAACAGGCTCTGTTGTTTTTCATGATGGTCTTCATTAAAGACTTTGTTGTACAGTCATGAGAAGTGATTTGAAGATGAGAAATATCCTGAGAAACATTTTGCTGAACCTTTTGAGGCAAAACTTTACTCCAAGAGCAAGGTGTAACCCACCTTTACATCTCATGTATGAATGGCTACTGAAAGAGTTCGGTTGTTATGAGTGTGCGTTTCCTCTGTCACAGGTTGCACTAGTGCAGTTTACTTTTTACTGACTGCTATTTGAGATGTCTAAGTATAACACTTCTTTGTTTGTATCTTAGTGCTTTCTCCTCTTTTGCAGTCAGTTTCAGACATAAGTTAATTATAAACCGCTCTGAGTTAGGATAAAGTTGAGTATAGGTGGTAAAAGCTGCCTGAAAGACCTGCAGACACTTGGATGGCTAGTGCTGAGCTTTCCACTGCTGTGGTTGGGCTGATTAAAGCATCTTCCACTGGTAAAGCAAAGCACAATTCTTTCCTTGTTTGAACAGGTGCTTCCAAAGTGAGGAACCTTTTTTTAATTTTCCCATAAATGTTTCCAACATTTCATTCTTTATTGGGCCTTTCCAATGTCAGAAAGAAGCTGTCGGGGGGGATCACCAACTTGCACTTATGCATATTCATAAACTTTATATAATCTCTTTCCAAAAGGCACGTGTTAAACAACGAACTTATGGGAAGGTGATTTAACCTGCTTTCTGTGTCAGCTGGTGATAGGTGCAACGAGACGCTTAAATCTACACAAGGAAGTTCTGCGACTGCAGTGAGGGGTGATGAAGCATGATAGAAATGCTATAAACTGTTGTTTGCCCTCATGAGAAATGCAGTTTAGATTTGGCTGAGCTCTTACATTTGCTGTTCATAAAAATGTCCGTGTTGCCTTACTGACCTCTAAAGCAGCACATTTAGTCAGTGGCTTAAGTGAGACTTGAGGAGTACAGGTATGAATGAAAGGAAAACACAGGGTATGTCCCTCCTCTCTGTGTCTCAGCTCTGTGTTAGGTACCAGCATCCCTGTTGGTAGGTAGGTGTACACCTACCCATCCCGACTACCAGGTGTTGCACCATCTGGAGAGCAGCTGGAATAAAGAATGAGCCAATGCCTGAAAGATGTTTCTTCAAAAGCTCTCAAGCACATCTGCTTTGGCTTATGAGTAAACCGAGGTGCTAATTGCCAGTGGTTGTAATACTCTGTTGGCTGGGTGGGGAACTGGTGACTCTCCTGTAAGTAGTGTGGAGAGGGAGCTGCTTTTCATGTTCACATCATGCGTTTTGAAGTGTCTGCAAAAACTTTGAAATTAGGAAACTTACAAAAGAACCAAGAATACGCACAGCAAGTCAGAAGTATCCTGCATTGGCCTGTAGCTGTTAAGTGGATGCCCAGATACAAGCTGTTCAGAACAGCACAAGTGTATGTTTTGCTTTACTACAAACACGATATTCTTCCACTTGTCAGCTATGCTCAACCCATGGACTTTACTGTGTTGAGAGATCCTCAATGTGAGCTGTCATGAAGCATTTGATATCCACTTGAACTCTTACAGTTAATTTAGGAATATCAACATTTTATGTACTGTTTTTGTATAGCAAGGATTTTCTTGTTAAGATTAATATGTTGGTATCTCAAGATAATATCCCATACTTGGTTTACATAGGTAGACAGGGAATACCAGGTCATTTGTGGAACTGAAGGAGCCCCTGGAGCTGATACAAAAATGCACCTTATTTAGTTATTTTAGTACTAGTATGGATTTAATAGCTTTAAGATGGTTTAAGTGCAGAAAGGCTGAGGTTTTAAGACATTGATATAAGAAAAATACTGCAGTTACATCCCTGCAAAAGTTGTGAAGACAAGTTCTGATTTGAAATGCCTCTATTATTTGGCATTTTTAAAAGTCAGCTTAAAATCCTGTTTGTCTTTGAGGCTTCTCTGACAGAGATCTGATACTGCTTATATGGTAATTACTTGGTAATTTCATGTATGATTTGGCTTTTTTGGCTGCACAATCAGCTCTTCTGACCTCTAGACTGATGAAGTTTCTCCTGTGTGTAAAGGTATGTGGCAAGTACTTTGCAGGTGCTCTGCCTGGAGTTCTCCACAGCCAGTTTGTGCAGACTCACAACATTTGCAGTTACTTGCTTGCAGTTCTCATTACTTCTGCAGGGTTTTCCTCCCTTCTCCACCTCCTTTGTGTGTTAATTAATTAGGATTTGGATCTCTCAAAATTTACAGAAAAAGGAATAATAATAGGTTTGTTGGTTTTTTTTTTGCTAGTGCTTCATTTGGAGAGAATGTAGTGATTCTCATAGAAAATAGAGGTTGTCATTTTTAAATCCTTGTACAGCTTTAAAGTGAATTGTTTGCCTTGCTTTTAAGGGCTGCCATGCATGCAGCATGTGGTACCTCGTTCCAGGCTCAGGCTGGGCTTATGGGAAGGATTTCACCACCTTTTTTGCAATTCTTCATTAATGTGGTGAATCAGTAAGAGCACCATTCAGCTGGTGAAAAGAAGTTTTATTCCAAGCTAAACGGGAGCACTGTCATTAAAGTCTTAGAGTTTCATTTCTTGCCATCACGGTGCTCATACACCCCATCAGCCCCCCAGTCCTACAGCTTTCCCATAGAGACTGTACAGATTCCTGTGATCATACGTACTGGACAGCAGCAGAGAGTCAGGTATATGGTGGCTCAGTTCTGGCATAACTCAAGAGGAAATGTTGGCCGTATTTTGAAACATACTGGATTTGTCCTTTTTTTTTTTTTTAATTATGTGTTTAACAAAAAGGAAGATACAGTAGGGATACCTTATGTAGGATTGATTATTTGATCATATTTCCCTTAGGCTAACAGAACTGGAAGTTACCTGTTTTCCAGGGAATGCAATTGGTATTTTGAATACACACCCACACACTGTCCCCCCCCACCCCCCATCTTTAACCTAATGATAACCACCAAAACGTAGTGCAAGAGATATCATTTCTTGTATGGATATTTGTATTTAGGTGTCCAATAGTAAACTTAAGTTCAGGTTTCTATTTCCCAAGCTTTGGTGGAACTCAGACAAGAATTCAAAGCCTGAGCATGCACATCTAGTAGATCCGGAGTTCTGCCCTACTTCTTGTTAGGGATGATTCTGCAGGGATGAAGTATATTTATAGGGTATAGACAACTCACCAAGATTCTGTGCAGGTAATTGGGTTCTTAGTGATGTCTGTCCTTTTAGATTAAGTTGTCATTGCAGGAGACATGGTGTCTTGGATGTTTAAATTATTAATGTATGAAATAACAAAACCACAGCTTTTTATCCCTCTAAGAAATGTTTTCTCTTGCTCACGTTTTAGGACAATAGAAAACCCTAGCATAAAAAGAATGGGCAGAATTTATACATTTTGGAGCATGAATATGTGTGTACATACATATGTTTAATAATTCCTGTTGTTATCCTTGCTCTCTGAAGCAGCATTAATGTTCTTTTTCCTAGTGCTACATGTTACCTCAGAGTTTGGTTTAATTTTCTTTGTTGAAGAATGAATGGGGTCTATTTTCTGCCCCTTTAGAAATATGACCAACACTAATTCTGTGGTTTCTTTTGCTTCCTGTAGGCTGGCCCCGATGCGATTGTATACACTGTCCAAAAGGCATTTTGTTCTGGTCTTTGTAGTATTCTTTATTTGTTTTGGTCTGACAGTCTTCATAGGAATAGCAGGTAAGGATGTTCTCTTTTTTAAAAGATTACAGTTCTCGTACACTTTGTCTAAACCTGTTGGTATTTACAGATGTATTTAAATGCTAAAGAGCTTACTGCTCCTGAGATATCTGAGGAAGCATTACTTTTGACAGGGACAGGGAAGTGTTTCTTCCATCTCACTGTTTCACAGGAGTACTACCTACAAAGACTTAGCACTTTCAACTGCTTTGCAGGGGAGAGTCAGTAAAAAGAAACAAAACCAGCTTCATTGTAACATAATTTTTCAGCAGACTGCTACATTAATTCTTTTTCTTTGTATTTCTATCTGTAAAATAGCGTAGTACTTGGTTTCCTGTGAGGAAACTGGTAACTGTTCGTAAAGCCTTCTAAATGTTTGGGTGATAAATGCCACAGAAATACAAAGTATTTTAGCATAAAAATATGAACTTCATTTGTCAAACATATGAGCTTAGGTCTCTGGCTTCAAAGATCTTTGGGAGAGTCCTGATGTGACCGGGGAGGCTAAGCAGTTAGTGCCTGGGTGCTTATCCTGGAGATCAGAGAGATTTGTGGTGGTCTGGTCAGCAAAGATGTAGTGTCACTAGGGAGCTGAAAAGCAAGGGAGCCCTCTTTATTTCATGCCAGGGCTAAAACATACTTGAAAAAAAAAAATCAATGTGCTGTCATAGCAGTGTTAAATATACTAACACTGTGCTGTCAGGAGAGCTTTATCAATACAGAAATGACAGGTAGAGGGAAAGGGAGGGACTGCTAGTCATTAAGCAACCTACCCCCTATGTAAGAATTACTTTACGTTGTTATCATCTTCCCCTACTTTACTGCTGACTTCCACATCACCCAGCGTGTCCAGTGTGTTCTCCTGTGCCCCCTCTGACACTTTTTGACTTGTTTATTGGGTTGTCTCTACCTCTGCCCTGTCCTTTACCTCCTTTAGAGTGAGAAGGGCTGCCCAGGCCTGGGAGCCATCCAGTCCTGCCTGCCTTGGAAAGAAGGGCGGATCACTTGGAGGCAGCTGTTTGGGTTTTTTATGCCCATCTGTGCCTTGCAGGCAGTACATTTTTCACAATAGCTTTAAATAATAACATTTGTCTGTGAAATAGAACCTTCTTTCCTGCTGTTTGATTTATTATAGCAGCCTAAGGTCTAAATAGGCTTTCAGTTTATAAAGGTTAACCACTGATAGTCCTGTGACTTGCTGAAGGATGCTGAAGGGCATTATTTGGCCACTAAAATACTGCATAAACACATTTGTAAAAGCTATGTGTTTATGCAGTAAACAATGCATTTTAAATGAATGATAAAGGAAAAGAAAGGAATTACTTAATTTAGTGTAATTTGGCTTTAAAGTTGAACCATATTGGTAGTTGTGTAATTATACTGCCAGGCTGCAAGAAATGAAAGAAAGTTGTTTTATGTAAGACTAGGCAAAAAGTAATGCTCCTGGAGAGAAAACTGAGTGTTTTGTTCTTAATCAGTAGCAGAACCTGAGAGAGAGCTGTGCTGGTGTATTGTGTCTGCATGCAGAGTAATCTGATGATATGGTTACCTTTGGCCCAGGGGACTTGGCTGCTGTAAGCAACACTTGGTCATCTGTACCCTGCTGTGGTCCCAGCCGTGCCTGTGATCCCCTTCAGGCATGGCTGTGGTATTCTTGTCCTTGTAAGATTGGTCTGCTGGATAGTTTGGCTGACATCGTTCATTATAACTGGAATATTTTTAAAAGAATGCTGTTTACCTTGGGAGGAGACTCACAGAACAATTACTGTGATATTCCTCTTGGCTTTTGTTGACAGCTGCTTGCTTCCTGTGAATAGAAGGAGGGGCCCTAACAACAGAATGCTCCCTCATTAAAGGGTACAGTCTGAGAAAAGTTCACCAAACCCACTAAGTAAATGCAAGTGTGGGAGATATGTCCATATTTTCTGTGCTACCTGAATATGCCATTGCCCACACTCAACATCTCTACCTGCAGTTCAGGAAGCCTGGCAGAAGTCTTGCTTTTCATCTGAGAAATCAAGGCAGTTTTATCTGAGATGGATGATGCTCTTACAGTTCTTGTAACCCAAGACAGACACAAACTTGTTTGGTCTTTTTTCCAGGTTGCACTCACTTTCTTGCCCTTTTCCCAATGGGTCTGTGTTATTTTTGGGGTGAGACAAGTGCAAAGAAAATCCAAGCTGCAAAACTCATTTTCTACAGCTGTGCAGTTCATCACCTCAGGGTGATGAACTTCGTCTGTGATTCTGTTACATGAGCAAGACTAAAAGAAAAGCAGTAACTATTTAAATTAGTCTCCATTTGTTAGTAATACAGCTACAGCATCATTTTAGTCAGTTGCTTTAAAAAGCTTTTATATATCACTTGCTAGGGAAGTAGCAGTTATAGCACTGGAACTTCATTATTTGCTTGGTTGTTGTTCCTGAAAACTTTGGCTGTGATTTCTCTGTTCCCATATTGGTTCCTATCTTCTGATTTAAAAAAAAATCCTTAAAAAAGGCTAATTCTATTTGTTTTGTCAAGACTTAATTACTGACATATGATGACTTACCAACTGTGAACACCGACTGAAGCTCAATTATGCTTTTTAAAACAAAAAATGCCTTTCAAAAAATCTGGTTTCTATGTACTTGAGAAGTGAAAAGTTCAATGATGCTGAACTGACTTCTTTGGGGGTGGCTGCTGGTGATTGCTGGTTGCACTGCAATTCTAATATGAAATTCTGGCTGTGATAGCGGAAATTCTTAATTTTTTCTTTTAAGTCTGTAAGATGGTTAATGTTGTTATTAGAGCTGTTGTAGGAGCCCAAGCAGTGCTGCATGTTTAGAGCTGTCATGACAGCTAACCTAAAATACTTCTTGCACAGAGTGATCCCATGTTGCTCATTTATAAACTTCCTTCTTTTCCATTGTTTCTCTGTAGTAACTTTGAAGTTTTTGGTCTGTGTGAGAAACTGTTCTTCTTGCATAATTTTTATAATACTGGGTTTGTGATTAAAACAGCATATTTTGAGGATTAATAAATTCTGTTAAATTGCCAGAGCAAATATATACAGGGAGAGACCATTTGGACAGAGGGATCTTACTGGCCCAAATATAGGTGTATATGTCATGCTCATGTTCCTACCTGCTATACATCTTTGTGTTTGTTCACACTCTGCTGTGTAGACACAGATCCTTTCCTACTCTTCCCTGTCACTTTCCTGGTCTAGTCCTTTCCTATTTTGTGTACATAAAAATGTGCGCATTCTTCTTCTCAGTACCGTGTGCTCCTGCATACCTAAAGGGAAGTGTACTGCTGTCTGGAACCACCTTATCAGTGTATACACAGATGATGGGGCTTTTCTCAGAGGTGCATGATGATAGGGGGAAAGGCAACACAAGCTGGAACACAGGAAATTCCAGTTAGATATTAGGAAATTTTTCCTCCTAAAATGGTGGTTAAATATTGGAACAGGTTTCCCAGATAGGTTATGGGAGTCTCTGTCCTTAAAGATGTTAAAGACTTAACTGGACATGGCCCTCAGCAACCTGATTGAATTAAACAAGGGGGTGGACTAGATGTCCTCTGTAGGTCTCTTCTGACATAAATTGTGATTTTATTGCTTCCCCTTTACTGCATGCAGACCTAGAGGTAGGGTGTGAGTGGATGGTTGTGTTGGTCAGTTCATGCTAAGTGTGTGTGTATGTCCATATCCAGAGTAATTGGAGGAATGGTTGCAGAAAAGGTCTGATACTGAGCTGAACATCTCCGATTGGACATGAAATTATTTATTAATAACATACAATTGGACATAAAAGTATTTATTAAATAGATTGTCTGTTGTAGGAGAAATTGCTTATGCAGCTTCCATGCAGTTACCTTTATTTTGTGATGATACACATAATATATGATAGCCCCAGCTTTCTGTAGAAAAGGAGGGGGCCAATCTGAGTAAGTTGAGAGTTGTTGCTAAACAAACATGTGATACCTTGGCTTGAACAGACCAATACAATGAAAATCCATCATTAGTCAGAAAGTACTGTTTCTGTGATTGTATAGGCAAGTACTACACGTATTTAAAAAGGCTTTAGCACCATGCATCAAATACAATGGGATGCGTTTGCCCTGGTGCCTGAGCCTTGAGTGCAGTGCATTATGCACACTGTGTTCCATGTAAGCCAGGTAGTGGTAACAGTTTGGCCACGGAAAATTTGTAGTGCTATTTAATGTGCTGTTTTTTCAGGTGGTTTCTGCAGCCCTTGTTGAGCTTTGAGTTGCTGTACCAACAGAACCACGGGTGCTTAGCTAGCTTTTTTTGTAGCTGAGTGCTTTCATGACTGCACTCCCATAAAAAGCTTGGGATATATATATATAAATACTGTGTGGTTTGTTGTAGTAGTGTAGAGTACACATTCAGGGCTTCTGACATGGAGTTCTTGATTTATAATTTACTTCCAATTTAATCACGCATAGAAATACTGTGGCAGAGATGCTTAAAGGAACATGCAGGTCAAATTTATAAATTACACTGAAATATCCAAGTGCTTTAACCTTTATCTGAAACATCTGAAAAGTGGAATACTATTTACCTGCTTTGCAGGGAGGTATTTTGTATGGTCTTTTGAAAACCTGTATTTACATCATTATTTATCAGTCATGTATCCTTGAATATTATTTTCTCTCTTCCTTCTTATATATTGTGCAGGTCCTAATGTAATTGAAACTTCTATAGCAAGAACTGACCTAAATAACAGCGTAAAGGTAAGAGTTAATAAATATTGTTGGATTATATGAATGGCTTTATTTGATGTTAGTAATGTTAAACATTTCCCTCCTTCCCCCCAGTTATTTTAAACGTCTTAGTGGTGCTCACCAGTTTGAAGCTGAACATGCAATATTGTACTACCACTGTGTTACTTCATGAGGAGCCCAGAAGCAATTTCTGGTTGTGAGCAGGTCAGGTAGAGAATTCTAGGATGTTTCTGCACTAGGCAGTTACTGATAAAGAAACACATGAGTTTTTCCCTGGGGAATTAATGTTGGAGATTCTTGTAGGGAGTTCAGAAACAGAAATTGAGAACATGCTCTGAAAAACAATACGCTCAGTGGCAACTAATGATGTCCCTCTTGTGATTTCCCTTTCTATCATCTGTAAAAAAATATTTCTTTCTCTTGTTATTTGTTCACTATCATTTAACCAAGACGTGGGATCCGTCTTCCTAACAGGAACATTTACATATTCTCAAATGTTTTCATATTTTGGTTCACAGTTCTTGCACTTCTGTTTGTCTAGCTCTTCACTGTCAACCTGATATCTAAAGTATTTTTTGTGAATGCACTAAAAAGGTTTTGCTGTGGATTTTTAAAAAATACTCTGGGACATTTCTTTTTTTTAACCTACTACTCACCTCTGTATGTTTGGATTGATACAGTACTGGGGGTGGATTTTATTTTTTTTAAAGTACATCCTGATTTCAAAGTAGAGAAGTCTTTCTTGCATGTAGGTTTTATCTTTAATGATATCTTTCATTCTTTTGAAATGGATGTGGGAATTTTAGAAAACCTAGTGGAAAATAGGGCTTTTTTGTAATTATAGTTGAACAAGTTTAAAACTGTAGCAGATGAAGGCCCACAAATCTGACTTTTGATGTAAAATGCTAAAAATTATTTCTTATATTCAGATTATATTTCTTATATTCTTATATGCCTCAGGATTTTTCTTTTTAATATCTGAACTTTTCTGTTTTACTGCTGCTGCCTCTATGGGCTTTAAGTAGTCATACCTTTCCGTACTTCGGTACTGTGCAAAACAAATGTGCTGTTTAAGCTACTTCTCTGTAAGACTTCTATGTGAGCTGCCTATCACACTGTCCATGGAGTAGCACATATAAATCTCTTCTCAAAACATTGTCACAAATGTAATTAACATGCCTTTCATCCTCCTTATGTCGTGTAACAGTGTAAAGGCTGGTGCTAACCTTGTGGGGTTTTTTACAGCTGAAGCCATTTAATTTAAGTTCACCACCACTGTCAACTTACAACCAGCAGCTGTGGCTGACCTGCGTAGTTGAGTTGGATCAGCACGATGGTGAGAATCTTACCTAATTCTCAGGAAACTGCTATAGCAACCTGTCTATTGTATCTTAATTTCATCTGTTACACACGTGATCCTGTTGCTTTCTGGCTGTGGTTAGTGGGTTTTTCCTCTCATATGCTTTTCTTCCACTTCAACCCCCTCCCTTGGTAAAGACATGGAAAGCACTGATTGAAAGGTAAGCAACAGGAGTCAGGAAAAAGTTGTTTGTTATTTCTGTGAAAACAGTAGTATCTAGATAATCTGTGTATTTCCGTCTTCATTTTGGGGGGAACTGAGTAAGTCTGAGTAGTATTTGGTTAACATATGTATTTTAAACTATTTTGGAACTCTATTTGAGATTTCCTTTCTGCATGTTAAAGTAGATTAATGTTTTCTGTTCAATTCCAGTATCCCTCAAGAAGAATGTGACTATGACAGTCAAAGTACTGGGAGTGGTGAAGGATGGAAGCACACCATATGTTAACAATCAAGTTCATAATCGGACAAGATTACTCAGTTGTGCGCAAGTATGTATTTGCTTAAAAAAAACTCTGGTGTAGTGCATTTTCTTTAAATCTGTGTGCATGCTACTTACACTGCAAATAAGAAGAGTCTTAAAGAAGAATATCTGTTAAACATGTCTCAGGAAAGAGTCTACAGGACAGTTTTATTTATAATGGCAATGTAGGCAGTAATGCTGACAAGACACCTACCTGTCCGTCACTTTTCTGTTTACTTCTGTGACTTGAGTCTATTGCCCATTCAAGACCCCTTTCTCTTGTTAAGAGTTGCTCTTTGTCAGTAAAGCAGTGGGTCCTGTTCAGTCACCTGACAGGTTTAGCAGTACTGAAGAAAGGGTTGTTGTAGCAGAAAATTGGATATGGGGTTCCAGAGGAGAGAAAAATTCTTCTCCACCACCTCTCATAGTCTGCTTGAACTCAACTGGTGACTGTTTTCTGAAAAGCTGAAATTTTTTGCCACTGTGAAGAAATATTTGGAAATTCTCATGTGATTTTCACTGAAATTTTTAAGCTTAAAGACATCCAAAACAGCTTCTCCAGGTGAAGATCCTTTAGGAAGGACACAGCTGAAGTTTTTTATAATAAGCATATATAGTAAATCAGGTGTTTCCTTTTAATATAGATATATGCACATATCTATGAAATTTGCAGAAATTAATTAATAGTGCTCCATTGGATTTAATTACACACCCAAGAGAGCAATATACTAGGCTTTTCTCTTTCCACCTGTTAACTCTTAAAAACAAGTTAGTACAAGACAGTCCCATCTCACCAGCTGGAGTTATTGACAGAGTTATTCAGGTCTGTCCAGGTGGTACAAGCAGTTGCTTTCACCAGCTGAAGTGAAAAGCTGGCCCTGTTTATTGTTCAGTCATTGATCCACCTGATTGAATTTATCAGTTTCTTCTGCTCTCTCTGGTATCTTTCATGAACGTTTTGATCAGGCTGATTGAGATTGGTGAGATATATAATAAATATCATCAATACTGGACCATTTAGGAACAAATTCTCCAACCTATACTAACAGTGCATATTCTGGAATAATTTGAAGACTTCTATGTAGTATTCTCTGTTTATGTTCACAGAAATGCAGTGAAATCATTGTTGCTCACCTGGGCTACTTGAACTACACTCAGTACAACATATTTGTTAGCTTTGAAGATCTGAACAAGTTAACATACACCATCCAGAATATTACTTTCACAGTAAGTATAAAGCTTTATACTAGTAAAAGAAGTCTCTTAAGTGCTGTAGAAGTGTGCTTTTACTGTAACAAAAAAGTATGAGATTTTTGAAGATAAACTAAAAAATGCATCATAATTATTTTTTTCTGTCACTACTAATGTCAGATCTATTATAGCATTTACTGTTGATAAGGGTCTAGACCAATTTTTTAAGCTCTGTAAGGAAAAACTTATCTCTCAGAACTACTACTGCTTTTTTCTGTAACAGATAAATTTAGTCCAAATGTTGGGAGATATTTTTTACAATAGGCAAGTTTTCTGCATTTCCAGTTTTCTGCATTTGCTTATAGAGATGTTGTCTGTCTGAAGGATGGTATTTTTTTCAGCCTCTCCAGAAGGTATATCAGGATCAGCAAAATTTTCCAGACTTCATAAAAGTGTGGGCTGGAAAGGTTTAACAAACTCAAAGAAAAATGAAGAGATTTTTTTGGGGGGTGCTGTGCTTATGAGGAAGAGATTTTTTTTTTTTTCCAGCTAATGCAAGCAGGTTACTAAAATAATTCACTAAAATGATCTCCAGTAGAATAACTATCTCAGTTCATAGTGCTAAAGATTGCTTATAAAACACTTACATCTTGTGTATTGATTGACTCCAGGAAGAAATTCAGAAACATTTGCATTGGGAGAAAAGAGAACTGAACCAAGTTTATAATACAATACAGGTTACTATGGTATATGTACCTGTATATAGCATTCAGTGTGTCAGAGCAGGTAGCAACCAGAAATTTTACTGTAAAGGAAAAGTATTTTTAATATACTAAATTAACTTCCTAAATATTTTTAATATTCTAGTGCATAAAGCACATAATTAAAAATAAGCTCTAAGGGAAAAAAACCCTAAGCTCACAAGCCCTTTATTTAGTTACAGATTTCAAACAGAACAAAGTGTTGGGGCATTTATAGTTGTACAGTTTATTATCTTGCTTTGCAGGGTGCCTTTAAGGCAGCCCTGTGTGCAACCCCAACAACAACTCAACCCAAACTTTCCTGCGGCAACTAAAATTGTCAAATTTATTTCATTATTACAGTTGTTTATGGTGATCTCAGTTGAAATCAATGGATTGCCTTTTGCATAATAGGTTTCTCTGTGTATAATTTTCGTTCTGCATTTACAGTTTTAAAAGACAAGACAGGTTGATAGATTTAATGCATTGAAAGGTAAAGCTTCTTGTTCAGATGAGCAGAGCATATGTTGTGCCAGGGAGTTTACATTTCAAAAATGGCTTCAGAAGCATGCCAGGTATGAGATAAATTGTCAACAGAGCAGAGTTTATGTAAACTTACATGTTATAATTAATATTTATGCCCTTCTAATATTTAGAGTAGAAGAAGGAGTCTTTCTCCCTTAACCTATGTAAAGATTTCTGTGTTTGTAGTAAGTTACTTATCCTTCCTTTAACTTCTGAGACAAGCTGAGGAAGCTTTAAGAAAACAAACCCCTTACAGGAAGTACCCCTGTACCTTTTTGACCTCTTCATAATCAATTTATGCATCTGACCTTGGTAGTACAGAAGAACACACTGGATTTACTAATTTATTGGCATTCAAACTTTGATTGAAAGTGCAATTGAAATCAACAAAGACTAATCTTTTTATCTTGAGAGTGCTTTAACACATGACAACACTGGGTATGTTATGAAGTGGCAAGATAAAAGAGAAGCAAGACTATTAGGCTGCTTTGCTCATCTTTGTATCAGATAGTCCTGTGAGTACAAATTTATCTTTATCTTTCCATGGTCACATAGTGGAATTTGGTTATACCTTTAAATTTTGAAAAGCCACACAACTTTTCAGTATCTGCTATAAAGTGCTAATTGTTGATGTCATATGTTGTCTGTCAAAATACTATTCATTGGGCTCTTCTGTTCTCTTGTAGTGGAAGACCTATAATCCAACTTTTTCACAAGTGGAAATATGGTTCCGATTTGTCTTTGTAGTTCTTACTTTTATGGTCACGGTAAGATTTTGCTTCAGCTCTTCCGGAGTTTATTATGGAGGCAGCTGATAACACG
This sequence comes from Machaerirhynchus nigripectus, assembly GCA_013397975.1. Taxonomy (NCBI): domain Eukaryota; kingdom Metazoa; phylum Chordata; class Aves; order Passeriformes; family Dicruridae; genus Machaerirhynchus; species Machaerirhynchus nigripectus. The sequence goes on along the minus strand of VZRQ01003116.1, from coordinate 466,960 downwards.
GCTCTGTGCTGTAGTGCTGTGTTTTGTAATTTAACCCCAGGCAGCAAAGTTGGCATATCACTGGATGGGTGTAAAAATGTTCCTGAAACACTTATGTAGTTGCTGCTTTTATGTTTTTACAGGTGGTTTTGAAGGGACATTAAGATAATAGGATAAATGGGAAAACTTGTTTTTCTAAACTCTGGTTTTGGATTAAACTGAAAAAAATTTTGCTTAGACAAAGGAAATTGTGATGAGATGCTAAAGAAAAGGGGTTTTTTTGCAGTGTAGGTAGGCTCAGACTTTGGAATAGGATAGCCAGAGCGTCGGCTGTTTGTCTCTGAAAATGAGCAAAACTCAGTTGAATATGACCTTGATCTAACATTAAAGTTATCACTGCCTCGCTTGTGAAGATGGCCCAGATGACCCCCAGAGGTCCCTTACAACCTAAATTATGCTATGATTTAGATGATGTCTCCTTTCTAACCTGTCTTGCCTCCTGGAGAATAAGTGTTTGGAAAAAAACCCCAACATAAAATCTAAAATTCTGAGTTTTCAGAGTAGGGACACCAAAGTCCTGCACACTTGCATAGCATTTTTCTCACATAGATGATGTTGCTTAGGAGGTAACTGTGAATATAAAATGCAATCTGCTCTGTAAAAAAGGGAGTTCAAGTGGAAGTTGTTGATAGTGTGTGACCAGTAATGAGGCAACATTTTTTTCCCTCATAATGTTGATTTTCCTGCACTGGCTGGTTTACTTCTCAGTTTGCTTGAGGAATTAAGTAATTTGCATTGGGGTCAGCAAAGAAACTTGAAGTAGAAGCAAGGAGACCTGGCTCCCGTTTTACAGTGTTCTCAGTGGCAAAGACCTCATTAAGTAGCCTTTGCAATGGTCTGTGCTCACTCTTAGCTCTGGTTAAACCATTGAAGGCTGTATTCCTTCCTTACAAATTGTTGTTGTTGTTGTTTTATAGTGTCTGTTTGCACATTCCCTGAGGAAATTCTCCATGAGAGACTGGGGTATCGAACAGAAATGGATGTCCATCCTACTTCCTCTATTGCTACTTTACAATGGTACTTGTATCCTGGAATTCCTAGAAAGCCTCATTTTTAAAAAAGAAGTAGAATAAAAAGGAAAGAGAAGGCAAAATGGAATTTCTCCTTGACTTTATAAGCAGCTGTTTATATGGCTTCAGAAAACTAAATTTTAAAAAAACCCAACCCTTTCCAAGTATAGCGAATTGAAGGGCATAAGGAGTATGTGGATTTCGTTCTTCTCAGTCACATGAATGTCAAATATTTGTTTAAAGCTGTGATTGGAATAGGAGCCTACCATACTGAACCTTTCAATTTCTGTTTGTCTGCTGTCTGCTTCTTCATTTTTCAGATACTCACACTTTAGTTAAAAATGGAGGCTACTTTTAGTCCAGTAAAGCACATCAAATTCTATCACTTTCTATTAGTACCAAAAGAATATTTGCATCTTAGTCATTGTATGATAATTTTTAGGTCATCACCATTACCAGTGGTTTAGTAGGAAGTCTAATAAAACCTGAAATCTTCTAGAAATGTTGGCAATCATTTGAGTTCCTACAGCAGAGTGGGTTGCTGCTGGAAGCACCATTTTCTTTGTTAATTCTTTTCAGATAAAGCAAACTTTAGTTTCATTTACTGGTGTTATTTGAAAAATCTAGGGTTTTTTTGTTCTGCTGAAAATAGATTCTGCTTAGCTTTTCATAACGAAAGCTTTTTTTCTCTCTGTTTAACTTCTTTTTTTCTTGTTTTGTTACAGATCCATTTTTCCCCCTTTCTTTTCTGGTGAACAGCTGGTTTCCTGGAATGCTGGATGATCTATTCCAGTCACTGTTTCTGTGTGCATTGTTGTTGTTCTGGCTTTGTGTCTACCATGGTATAAGAGTACAGGTAAGGGATGCAACACTATCTTCTTACTGAGGAGGCAGGACTTGTTTTGTTCAGCTCTCTCAAAAGTTGACAAAAATGAAACCAAATTCTTACAAACCAGACATTTATTTTATTCCTAAAGTACAATGTGACATATGGAGCTTTGGAGTTAAAATGATTTATGTTAAGTAGATTATTTTGAGTCTACCAAGCCTAAATGCAGTAGATGGGACACTCACCAGAATTATGATGCCATTATGCTTTGTTCTTACTTGAAGGGTTTTGATGTTGTAGGTGGTAGTTGATTGGTTTTTTAAACTACTTCAAAATACTACATAAGAGAAATAGGAATTCTGGAATTCTGGAAAATCTATTCCTGTATTTGCATTATCAGTGAAGTATGTGGGACCTTATAAATAGGATGTTCCAACTCTACTTCATCTTACAAACACAAATGATGATACAATAAAATGTCTTCTCTAGTCAGTTGTGCAGGATAAAAATACAGAAGATCAGTCTCTTATTCCAGTTCATGCTGAGTGAAACAAATATGATAGTTATTTTATTCTGTCAAGAATGAATAAAATCTCAAATGTGGGTTCACACCTTCACCACACTATTGTTTTCTTAACAGGGGGAAAGGAAGTGCTTAACTTTTTATATGCCCAAATTCTTTATTGTTGGACTGTTGTGGCTGGCCTCTGTTACACTGGGAATATGGCAAACGTAAGTAATTTAAAATGTAGTGCACAAGTATGAGCTGGGAGTGAATGAGAAGATTGTGTATTACTAGTGGTATCTATTTCTTAATGCTCTGATTGTGGGTACAGGAATGGAGTTCAAATTCTTACATCTTTCTGTTCTGCAAATTGTGACTGATTGAAAACAGTTCTCCATGGACAAGCTAGTAGTAAATAATTTCATAAATCTGAGTGCAATCTAGAAATCACTACTTTGTCAGTATGTTATGGCTCTCTACAGGAATTACTTTAGTGCTATGTCTCAATTAGCTTTTAGCAGCTGAAGCAGCAGTTTGTCTGTAGTTAACTATGACACAGTTTGACCTGTAGTTAACTATGACAGTTTCTTGACTATTTCACCTGCTCAACTGGTACTGACATGGCTTAGTCAAGCTATGCTGTCTTTACTCAAAACTCTGTTCTTTTGCTTGGTTTAGTGGTTCTCCCTTTTTTCCTATTTGTTGTGTCAGCATAAAGGTGTCACTCTTCCCCACCCAGAAAACTTCATCCATTTTAGTACATTTGTAGTTTCTATCCTGTTTTAGTCTCAAGTGTTTGCCTCTTACTTTATCTCTCAGAAGGAAGATACCTTCTAACCTTCTCCTTGTGGCTGTACATTGTTGAAAGCAGTGCAGTTGCAGGAAATGCTCTTGCTGTTAGTAAAATTGCTATGAGGGAAAGCCTCATGCCACAGTTTTCTAAGGATAAAATGTAAACACTGAATCCTGAAGACTTGTAGGAAGCCTGAAGGTTTGTAGGAATTTACAAGATAAGCATTTTCTGAAAAACAAATGGGGACATTAGACATGATCACAATTTAAATCCTCCATACTTCTTCAAATTTAGTTTGCTCTATATGGTAAATCGTCATGACTCCACTGGAATTAATGGCATTACACCAACTTACACAGCCACACCCTTTTGTTATAAACTCTGTAATCTTATACTAAACTCTTGATATAAACTCTTTTCTTTGTGACTGGGTTTCTTGGTCAGTATGTCTTTTTAACATTGTCTGCAATTGTGCATGTACCACTTTTTAATTTTGAATCTTTTCTAGCGTGAATGAAGTACATGATCCTACATATCAATACAGGGTTGACACAGGTAATTTCCAGGTAAGTCAAAAATGTCTTCTTGCTGTCCAGTTGTTAGGTGCAGTTAGGCAATACAAGGAGATGGGTTTTGTTCTTCTATAAAAATCTGTAACACAATTTAGAAAATAGAAAATGCTGGTCAGATGGTCTTACTCTAGATCATGCATAGAGCATACTGAGATCCATCCCATTGAGGAAAGTAAATTGTCTTGCAAATCTGGAGACTAAAAACCACAAGTTTAGTCACAGACTCTTGACTGTTGGGATTGAAAAAAAAATTAAGTCTGTTATCAAGTCAGTTTTGTAAATCTTAACTCCTGCCAAGGTCCCCTACCCTAGTAAATTTCACACTTTCTTGTTGTAAAAGAAAATTTGATGCACATGGGTCCTTGGAGTGTTCTTGGGAGCTGTGTATTTAGAAAATTATTGAGATTCAGCCAACCCTGAACTCAGTTAACAAAATCTGGCTTCTATTAAGCTTCCTTTCTTTACATTCCCCAAAAACATACTTGACTGTATCACCATCCGTGTTTCATGAGCCAACTTTCCCTGCATAAATGGACCATTCTGTGTTGTGCTTTTGGGAACTAATGATTTTTATGGATGGAAGAAGGAATAGATGAAATCTTACTAAATAATAAAACCTAACACTTTTCTTACAGGGAATGAAAATCTTCTTCCTTGTGGTGGCAACCACATACATTCTCTACCTTTTGTTCCTGATAGTGAGGGCATGCTCAGAACTTCGAAACATGCCTTATGTTGGTAAGGAATATTTCTTTTGATTCTTCCCAAAAAGGCTTGCTTCTCCTAGATGTAGGTGTAAATTAACTGATAACAACTTTTCTCAATCTTTTTCAGATCTCAGGTTAAAATTCTTGACTGCATTAACCTTTGTAGTGCTTGTCATTAGGTAAGGTTTTCAAAGTACATTTGTCAGTACTGTAACTTTTCTAACCTTTTTTTCAGGGCTTTGAATACATTTTGTTGCTAGTAAAATAGTCAGTGAAACTGAAGAATGCCTTTTGATATTACTGTGATGGCAAGCGTTTCTTAATTTTTTAACCCTTCTTGAGGCTTTTTGAGCTAACTTTATATTATTTCAATTACCGTGGCAGTGCACAAGATTTCGAAGTTCACTTGGCAGGGCTCTTCTGGAGCTTTGTAGGCTTCGCTTAGTCAAAGCCGAAGTTTACAGTTCGTTTCTTACGTTACTGTTAATATCTGTTATCCCTACATCAAGCTTTTATTTCAAATAGCTGTTGACTATTGGATTATCTGTAGTGGATGAAATCTGAGGATTTCCTCTTTTCTCAGCTGAGTGCTAACTTCTAATCACAGAAGAATCTTTCTTAATTTAGAACTAGCAAAGCAAATGTATCGTAGAATAAATGATCAGAATGTTAACATAATTATTCTATCATATACTCTTCTATCAACCTACTATTTAACTTTTGCAGTCTAAGGACACAGTATGCCTATATGCTTTATTTTTTTTCCCCACAGCATTGTTATACTGTACCTACGCTTTGGAGCACAAGTTCTACAGGACAACTTTGTTGCTGAGCTGTCAACTCATTATCAGAATTATATCCTTGTGTTGTGATACTACTCAACTAGGAATGTTAATCTGTTTTCATGCAGAAGGTACTTTAAAATGAGGTACCTAAGACTGAGACCTTTGACTTCTAGGTGGACTCTTGGAGTTGAGTCTGTTTTGTTTGAGATTTCCTGTCAGCATTTTGTAATGGCTTTTTGTAAAGGTTATGACCTAGACAGTCTCAGTCTAGTGTGTCCACATCACATGCATCACAACTGGTTGTGATATTCTCCAAGAGGAATGAAGACTTATATATGCATGCCTGGTGCAAATCTAATTAATTTTAATGAGATATTATGGCAAAATTTGGCTGTATTTGCTGCCTCAATTGTTTGCTCTATACTTACCAGTTGTCATAGAGCGTACTAAAATATGAGAAATTAATAGTTTTGAAGTGACTGAAAATGCATTTGTGTATTGGTCCAAGCCTACATGTGATACAGGTCACAACAGAATTTCACTGGCTTGGGAGAGACTATTTCTGATGTCTGTTGACAACAGCATTATGACCTGTATTCCTGGCCCTGAACCACGAGGTCCTAATTCATTCCTCGTTCTGAGAGTGCTTGTGTGACTGCAGCTGGTCTGGCTACTGATCAGCTTAGGTATGAGTTGGCAGGTGGGAGAAACAATTTGTAAAACCTTTAGTATTTACCCGAAACAACGGCAAGAAACCATCTTCAGAGTTCTATTCACCTGTAGTCTTTTCTCCTTCCCTCTTCATCACTGCGCCAAGGAAGAACTTTTTAAAAAATAAACTAAACCAAACCAAACGCACCTGAACACCCAACTTACTCTGCTTTCTTCCAGCATTGAAGGCAGAACTATTTGACTGATCATGCACTCCACTGCTCAAGAGCAGACTCAGCAAATACTACTTGTGTTAAAGCTCTGTTTCCAGAAGGAGCTTTACCTTGCAATAGCTTGAGAGCAGTAGTTGTCATTGAATTTAAAACATGCAAGTTTTGTTTATCCATTCATAATCTCAAACTTCAGTAAGGTAAACATTCTTTCCATTGAAACAGCCTGTGTATGGGTTGGGTCTTGTTTCCAAAGTTAATATGTATGGAACTATATTGAGCAATATCCTTGACACTTACTACCAGCAGAATTCTTATCATTTTACGGTTTATTGAACTTTTATCTCTACACATTAGCTTTCGTGTATTCCCCTTCGAAGAATGCACTCTATGGTAAGTGTGAGCCATTGTCTGGCAAACGTGGATGACAAGAGCTGCCATACTAGCATATGCAGTGCAATGTCTTTTTATTTTTGTTGTCTCGTTACTGTTCTGGTTTGCTTTGAGTTAACATAAGCAGAAGCTGCACTCACTGCTCCTGAGCAAATTAGTATTGGAAATATGAAGGAACACATAAAATGTAATCAACTGATTAGCCAGGCTTGAATTCTTGTGCACTTAGATCAAGCTTACAGTCAGTATGATGTTTGCATGTAATGCACCAACCCTTGAAGTGACTCACAGACAGCCCTTAAGGAACAACATCACTTCATTTGTACTTTGTTCTAACATACATTGGCATGCTGGCAAACTGGACTCTGAAATCAGTAACATGCTGTTGGAAAAGTAGGAGCGAAACTGATCTCTAATATGGGAAGAATTTTGGAGAACTTGCTATGGGGAGGGCTACACAGGGCCCATGTAAAGGGAGATAAAGGATTTGAGTCAGTGGCACTTCTGGGTTTGCATTCTGATGTAGAGGATACAATCTGACTTAGATGATGACTATAAAGCATTTTCCTCTCTAACAGATAAAGATCTTTAAAATAAATACTTTTACTGAGTACATTCTCTGCTTTAAGCGTTCTGTTCAAGGTACAGAACCATAGAAGAACCCAGGTTGGAAGAGACTTGGAAAGATGCTGTGGCCCAAACTTTCATGGGAAAGGAGGCTAGATGAGATTATCTAGCAGCTTGTCCAGTCATATCTTGTATGCTGAGAGCATGCAGGGGGAGGGCACTAAATGGTGAAGCTGGTCCTTTCTCTAAGCTTTTTAGAGTTGAGATGGACAGAACTGTTTCAGAAAAATGCTATTTTTCCATCCAGAATGGAAAAAGAACTGGCTGGATGCAGATAAAGTTGAAAACTGTCTGCTGGGTTGCAGAAATATTTGTTTGTAGACAGCAAGACAGCAGAAGGTAAAAGGCTGCCAGGAAAAAGATGCTATAGCAAATTGCTAGATTGAATTTTACTTGCATATAACTATGAACTACAGCTAAGCAGTACAGGTTATGCAAGAAATGAAGGCCTTAAAACAAGCTAGAGGGAATTGTCATAAATAGCAATTGGAAAGTATATGTTTCTTTTCATCTCACCATAAAGGTACCAGTCCTTCCTTCATCTCTTTGAAGGATAGAAAATAACTGGATAGTCACTGACTAGCAGTCAAGGGATTCCAGCTTTGGTCTACTGTATTTGTAGCTTAGAAATAACCAAGTAATTTGTGCTTTTTAAATACACATGAGATTTTGATTAAGAATAATCAATTTATGTGCAGGTTGAAATATGACACAGGAAATTGCACAGGAGAGGAAATGAACTTCTACAACATGGAGAATATCTATCTAAAAATGAGATAATTATGTTGTTTCCTTAACTCTTAAGAAAGAGTGGCTGAATATATAATTATGTGGCTGAAGGGTAGAGAATTTAAAGGAGAGAATTCCTGTTTGGATATAGTTTTGTTGAACTGTGGTTGTGACTGCCTTGGAAGTTGTGTCTGTTGCTACAGTGTTGAGTTAGAACTACTGTCACATTTCTATATTTAACACACTAAATTAACACTTATTTGTGTTTTCCAGAATCACAGTTGAAAGACAATCCTGCTTTTTCTATGCTGAATGATTCAGATGATGATGTGATTTATGGGTAAGATTATAAAATACCTATGGAGAGTTACTCCTGGTGTGTTATTTTTGTAATATTCTTTTATATATTAATTAAGTGAAGGGTTTGTTAGTGGAAGTTTTCTGCTTGAAGAACAGAAATGTAGCCTTTTCTGAAACAGAAATACAATGAGAATGCATGTTCTTTCTTTTTTTTGGTTTTAAAAGGGATTGCCATGGCACTGATACAAACAGGTAAGAAAATATTATGATGCTAGTAGGTCATGGAGTGAAGGCAGCAAGAGCTGTGAGAGGGAAGGGCTTCCTTTTTACACTGGGAAGGACAGCAGGAGTCAGATGGAATTAGCCAAGAGGCAGCTCACATGTAAATGCTTCAGGGAGGGAGAGTGGTGCTTCTTAAGTCTCCAGCACTTACTGAATTAAGAATAATCAAGTCTAGCAAAACTTCCTTGACTTGTGTGATTTTATGTAATATGAGAATTATAGTAGCACTTGAAACCCATCCCAGTCAGGTGTCTCTGTGCTAGACACTGAAACACATCCGTGATGTTTTCACCTCTTACCAAAGATGCTGAAGTGGCTGAAACAGTGAGGATGGGACCAACACTGCACTAACCTCAACAAGTTCATGCTCGGATAGCTTGCCTTTGGTTAGTTAGATGAGTAGTAGTAGTGCCAGCTTGCTTCTGTGCAAATCCATGTGAAAAATGGCTTTCACTGGAATAACTTTTATTACGCATCATCCTCTGGAGAAAAATCATACGTGTTGTTCATAGCTCCCACAAGGAAGAAAAACAGATACCAGCTTCTCACCCAAGTAACAATTTGATGCCTCAATGTAGTTTAGAACTTTCCTGTTTATTTTCAACTTCCTATCTGAACACCATGTTCAAAAGTTTCAACATGTCTCTGTTTCATAGGAGTGACTATGAAGAGATGCCCCTTCAGAACGGCCAAGCTATTAGAGCCAAGTATAAAGAAGAGTCGGACAGTGATTGATCGAATAGTGTCAATGTAGATGGACTTGTTCATCTGGAATTCAGCCAATTCTGAAGTTTTCCTAGATGGACAACTTCCTTGGCTTCCTTACAGTCTGCTGTCATCTGAATACCAACTCCCAGGAAGGACATCCTGCTTCTGTTTCTGTTTACATGGATAAAACTGAGAAAACAAATGCTGGAAATGGTTGTGGTGGAAACTGAAAAAACCAAAATTTTTACATGTCTTATAAAATACCTGATAGCAGGATGTCTGTGGACTAAAATCTTCATCTATTTCCATTTAAAAGTCTCACAGAGTATATACTGAGTTTTAAATTGCTTCCTTGCTGCTTGGTTTTGGTTTTTTCTTTTTTTTTTTTTCTCTTTAGGATGATGTACGGCATCCTGCCATTCATCTGTTGTATTTGCATTAGCTGTTTTGTATACTGTCCACCGCAGTATGAAGTGCCTCATTTCCCTTTCAATTTTCTACCTTAACCTTTTGAGCTGGAGGCAGGGAATGAAGTGGTCTTTTTTTTTTTTTTTTTTTAAATCAGTGCAAGAAGATACAAGCTTTCTATTCTTCCTTCAAATAAGTGGTACAGACTTAAGGCCATTTTTAAAATACATTTCAGTAAGTTTACCGGATTTATTAAGTGGAAGATACGGGCAAATAGTCAAGTTGTAGTGAGCCAAAAAAGTCTCAGTGGTGCGAAATTATTTGTATAATGTATGTTTCATGGCATGCTTTACTGCCACAGCAGAAGTGTCTGTATTGGTTTTTTTTTAAACGGCCCTTCAAATGGAAATATTTCAGCAACAACAAATCTCAGAAGGAAGCCAGTACTTCTTACTGGTCTTGTATGCTGGAGGAGATTGTTAGTTGCAAATAATAGAGTATGAAAGTTTTCTAAGGAATTACAATTTCAAATTTCTAAACATTTCATTTTTAGAATTTTTTTTCTACATCAATTTTCCCTTAAGTTTTATTAATAGATAGTTACGTGTTAGGAACAATTGTGGTTGCTCATGTATTGAACGTGCCTGAGAGTCAGCTTGTGAGCATGTTCTGTGCACAGTTGAGCTTGTCATACCAGTCGCCACCTGTATGATGGGAACTTTTACTAGCTAGAACTTTTAATTTTGTGATTATCTGTATTCCAGTCTGTGCTGGAACAAAGTGATACGGGAATGAAGCATTCCTTGTACAATGCTGCTGCTTCTCTATTTTGAAGTTGGTTTTCTCCTACATCATTGTTCAGTTCTTTATTTAAGATGTTTGTTTGTAACTACTTTTGTTTTCAGATACTTGACTTTTCTAAAGTATCTCCTTTTTTCATGTATCTGTAACAGAGATTTACTCTTGTAAAATTTCTCTGCCCTGCTGCTGTAGAAGACTCTGAAAAGCATTGTTAATCTACTACAATATGGTGCTGGGTTGCACTAGGGAATTGTGGTCATTATTAAAGTAGTGTAAGCAGAAAGGTGCGATGAAGTCCTGCTACACTTGCTGAATCCTACTGGAGAAAAAGGAGATCTGTTGTGCTTTAAGCAACAACCCCCATTGCAATAATCTCCTGGTGGCTGTTGAGGATCACGAAGGGGAGACTTCACAAGGCAGCAACTCACTTAGAGAGGACCAAAGGAACTGCTTCATGTGGTTGTGTCCTTACTCTTGTAGAATAGTTCAGATTAAATCAGTGCTCTGCTAAAGATGTGTTGTGAGATATTGTGTGTGTGAGAGAGGGAGAGGGAAAACTTCCTAAAATTATGTAGAGCTGTGAAATTTTATGAGAGTATCTGAAATTAAAACCTTTTTGTGCCAGGGATAATTTCTTAGAAGCCAAAGCACTGTTGTATGGCTAAAGCAAGGGAATTGCTGGGGAGGAAGAGAAGGTTTTTCCCTTTAACTTCTTAATTGGCATTACTTTAGAAGAACATACAGGAAAACATTAAAGAAGTATTTCAAGTTAGTGGTGGTTTTCTTTCCAGTGAACTCTAGTAAAATGTATCTTCAGCACTTCTTTTTACAGTATTTTCATAGGGTATGGGAGATGCTCTGTATCCTAAAATTGTAGAGTCCATTCTCATTTTTATTATTCCTGAGATAACTCTCCCTATTTGAATGTGCAGTTAGACTTGGGAAACAACCTGGCATTGTTTACATAAGCCAAATCCTTTCAAGTTCCATTGCAGTAACAGTGGGTACAGGAAGTAGGTTTTCAAAAACTGATATTTACACGATTCTTATATACTCAGATATTTTTCCTCTGATACTGTTTCTCTCCTAAATTGTTATGAAGAGAGAAAATTTGACCAGTGTGCAAAGTACACTCGTGTTTCTTATCACAGTCTGAACTGGTTGTTAGTTAATTCTGAAATAGTGCCATGCTTTTGGATTTCATTAATTAAAAAACGTATTTTAGATCTAACTTGGAGATTATTTTTCTAAGCTGTTTTCAACCCATTTCTCTTGCTGTTTTGTTTGAATAAACTTCACTATATCAATACCTGCAAAGTGGAAATAGAAAAGCTAAGAATGGGAAATGTGTACTTCAAGTAAGTATCTCACTATGAAAATAGTGAGAAAATAGTTTCCGTGGTCATTTTTAGAGATTATATTTAAGCAATGTTTGCCATGCAAAATAGCTTTCTATTTTGGAAGTGCTACAGTGTTATGGTAGCTTGGTTGAATCACTGTTGCATCAAATTCAGTATACAGTAAGACAACACGAGCAGTGAAGCAGGTGAGGAACTAGTTTTGCTAGCAAGACTCCTCTTATTTCCATGACTGGAAAGCAGAGACAGTATTTGAAGAATATTCCAGTATGGATTGTGAACAGCTTGGGAGTAGGTGGCATAAATTCAGTAAAATGTTGGAATCTAAGGGTCAAACAGAAGAAATCTGTTTAGGAAGCTAGCCTGGCTTTCCTTTTATTACTGCTAAAGTAGTTATTTCCATCACTACTGCAACTGTACAAAACAAAAGTACACAAAAAGGCCCCACAGCATACAGTGATCCTGCTCCGAAGCAGACGTCATCCATTAAGTAACTGCAGGACTTCCATGTACACAATGATTACAAGGGACTTTAAAGAAATCAATAATTGAGTGCAAGCCAGTCACAACAACTACTTTCTGTAGCATTTTCTTTACAAATACAGTTGGTGTTGAAACTGGTGGAAAACTTTCTTAGGACTGGCAAAGAGGAAGCCTAAGGGTTAACACCAGTGAGAAACAGCTAGTGCATTGGATCTGTGGTACCAGTATTGGGGGGAATGGTTCCAGCTAGGAAAGACTTTGATCTGTTGTCTTTCTCTGAGCCAAATGACAACATTTAATACACAGTCACCTAATTTCCACACCCATTTCCTTTTGCTTATGCCAGTAATAACTTTTGCATTACTGTAAAACTTTTTTTTAGGAGTTTGTAAATATGTAAAATGAAAATATGGAAAAACTGTGTACCAAAATGGTATAAAAATGTGTAAGATAAATGCTCTGTTTAATGAGAAGCTGTAATTAAATGCTGCTTTGAGAAAGTGTGCATGAGGATGTGTTAAATATTCTGTGTATCTGTAAGTTGTGCTAAAACCAGCAAATTATCCATTTATGTTGTAAAACTTCATGCTAATGTGGAATATGAAGGAAAACTGAATATTTTACTTCAAGGAAGTTTCTTGGAAGACTTTATGTGCATAATCATTGTTAAATATGTTCATAATAAAGTTTTATATCTTTATATTGTATCCTGGGTTTATTTTCCTTCTACTGAATTTTACTTCCTTCTCAGAAACTGTTTTCATTACTTACACATATTTTCAGTTTACATGCATTTTCTTATACATATTTAAATTTGGTTAATTGCATAAGGATGGGATCCAAGAGGCTGTGTCATCTATTTGTTGGGGGGGTTTTTTATTACCCTGCCTGGACTTGAAGGTAGAAGGACAGGTTGCTAAGTTTTCTAAATATACCAGCCAGGTTCCATAAGGGACCTGGCATTTTCCAATGGCTCAGTGGCTTTGCAAAGCCTGCTGTGGCCATGCTGGCAGTGAGAATTGTCCTAGTGAATGTTAGTACCAGTAATAAACAAAGGGTTAGAGATAGTGAAGATGCTGATGTCATTCATCAACTTCTTACAACTCTATCTTCCGAAAGTCTGCTCAAAGCTGGTAGACTGCAAAAGTGATCAGCACATCACTTGCTGTTTGGGGTGACACCATTTCCAGTATAAACTCAAGGAGAGACTGAAATCTCTCTGTGCTGAATAAAATGGCCACAAGCTTCCATGTACAAATGGACACCCAGCTTACTCCTGGCTGTAGTATCAGATAGGGTAGTGCTTGTTTAGCAGCAGCAGTTAATCCTGGAGCCATTTCCTTAGGTTTTAGTTAACACAGGTCAGAGTCCTCTGTGGGCATGACAGTAAATGGCTTCCCCCTTCCTCCCCTGCAGACTGGGGCTGCCATGCCCCCATTTCTATAGCTGTAATCATGTGAAGAGCCATGGCAGTAAGCGAGAGACAGGAAAGACTGACTATCATTACCTTGAATGCACCAGCCCACAGTTTGTGTTTATTTTTTGTAAGGCAAAATAATTTCCTAGAGCAACGACTCTGCCAGCTCTTCACCCAAATGCTTTACTTTGGCACTGAGATGAGCTGGCCATCAGCCTGTGGAAAAAGTGATTAAAACTAAGGTGTTTGAAGGTAATGAAAATTTTAAATCGGTTACTGTGGAACACTAAAACAGTAATATACAATAGCTATGCAATTTTAAAGAAAAGCACTATTTTAATTGTGGGAGGGGGACACCCAAAACCCAAAAATCCACAACCTCTAAACCCCTTTCTGTAGTCCTAAAACTTACATTGGAAGTACTGGTTATTGCTCACATGTAAAACCATCTGTAACACTGTATCTACCTTTCTGTAGCACAACTCCTGTTTTAATGCAACAGGGGTTTCTCCTCCCATGCAGCCTTTACACTGAGAAGCAGCTCAAACATTTGGTGGTTTTTTTTGCAGCTCAGCATATGCATCAACAAACAGCAAAAAATCAAGGGATTTGCTATTATTAACATGAACAAAGGACAAGGAATGTCTGAATGGCTTGACCAAGAAGCAAACCACTCAAAGTGCACAAAACTGTTTCTTTGCAATGTAAATAAATAGCTCAGTAGGTACTACACTGCCAGCATCATTCTGGCGTGATGGAAAGGAGATGAAGTACCTAAGCATCCAGCTGAAAAATTTCCTTAGCAACTCAAGAGAGCACAGATTTATTCTTTTCATGACAAGTTTCTCTCTGACCCTGATGACTGTTTCAGGCACATTACTAAATCTGGTAATGTGCCTTAATCCGGTTTTAATATTTTCTTTTTACAGGTGTTGTATCATTTCTGACTGAAGACTGAACCCATGAAGACTGAACCCATACTACAGCTCTCTTACAACAATGTAAGGTGCTCCTCAGGCTAAGGTATATAGCCTGTAGCACTCACTAGGGCATATGTGAGAAGAATGAAGCGGCTTGTCATGAAGGAGATGTGTTTACAGAGCTGTTTTGAAACTGGAATGTCAGTAGAAATACAGAATCCTTACAGCTCTCTGTAGAAGTCTCCAAAGTACCAAGTCCACAGCTGCTGATGCATACACTTGTTTTGCCCTCCTGGCAGCAGATTTGGATAGGAAGAGGGTGCAAGCCTTGCCTACCACAGGGCTTTCCACAGTCTGACTACGCTGAGCAGTTACCACAGGGCACGTAACACTATGACAAACAAATCCTCTCCTGTCATTTGAATTTGCAGAATTACATCTTCCCAGATCGTGGAATCGTACTGCTGTATTAGCAGTCATCTCTCTCTTAAACAGCTCTAGCTGAGAGACAGATTCTGAAAACATTAGACAGGTCTTCCTACAAAGAAGCAAATCACAGATTGCTCAGACTCCAGCCCAGGGATGCTCTCCCACCTGGGTTTGTAATTCTTTCAGCTTCATTAGCAGTGAGCTACTGCTTGCAGAAGCAGCACAGCCATTTGCAGAGTTTTTCTGAAATTCATAGCATGCCCCCATTTCTTTAATTAGCTGACAAAGCAGTACCCAAGCATATGCTGAAAACTTGTTTTACTTGTTATTCTTCTGCAACTTTACTCTAGAAGGCAGGAGACTTACTCACGTGTTATTTAGTCACATCGCTTCAAGGCAGTTTTTTCCCCTTTCAGAAAGGATCATGTTTCACCAACTACCAGAACTCATCACTCTCACCATCAGCAAAATTGACATGGACTGTAGCAAATAAGTTCAAGACCTACTTAGCACATGTAACTGGCTGCAGAAGTGAATGATTACCCAGGTGTAGCTTGCTGAGCACTTCCAGAATGTGAAAAATTTCTTAACTGTCTTTGTTCAATGAACATAGTTATCATTCCGTGCCCTAAACACCATACAAAAAGATTGAACAGGTTCCAAAAATGCAGCCAAGTTACTTTTTGATAAACATAATCTAATTGTCTTGCAACTCGGAGGTGACATTGGCAAAATTATGAAAGTGCTTTGCATTGAGGTATGTACCTCAACTATCTTGAAGAGAATTGAAAAAACTGAAACTTTTTCCCACAGTAACAAAAGATTGAAGTTTAAATTAATCACACCAACAGTTATGAATTTCAATAATTTAATGCTAACCAAAAGTACAAAGTGTGAAAGTCAGTGTTTCATTTATATTGGTCTTAGAAAAGAAATCTAGAGAAAACGTTTACACTGCAGCAGATTTCAGTATTAGCACCTTGAAGAGAAGTTTTGAAGTGATAAAAAAGTATAGCAAACATTGGTATGGTACTAGGTACAAACATAAAACATGTAACAGCATATTTTCAAATTTCTACCTTTGAAGAAAAGTCATTTAAAAATGCATTAAAAACAAGTTGTTCAGGTATTCACAGTTTGAGTGGAGGTGGACTCAAGTGCTGGAATAGAGAAGAGAAGAATGAACGATTTCAAGGCAATTATAATGCAAGTCCAAAGGCACTGACAATACAGTACATGGTCTTATTCTCCCATCTCACAGTGCAGGTTCCTGCAAATACAAAAAAGGGTTTCAGAAACAGAAGAAAGTTACGGTGATTACATGCATGCCCCTATATGCATCTTAATACTTGCTTCCTTTAAGAATCTTAAAAATGAAGCTTTCACAAAAGCCAAGCATTTCATATATAGCCCAGTTAGCATCACAGCCAAATGGAAAAAAAAACAAACAGTGTGCTATTACTCCAAAACTACAGCACTTGCGGGAAAAAAGTATGCTGCCTAGTCTTAAAGAGACTGGCATCGAGCTGCAAGTTGGAAAATCCAAGAGTTGTGTTCCTTACCATCACTGGAGTTGTCCCAGAAGCAAGAGCTTGCTGTATGTAGCCCAGCACCATTCTTCTGCATAATCACACAGGTCACTGTTAAGTCAGTAGAGAAGCTTTGATTAATTTCTCGCTAACATTAATTAACATTTAGCTCCATTTTTGCTCAGCTTAGTGCACACGCGCGCGCACACACACACACACACACACAAAAACAAATATGTATGCTTGTCAGCAGTTTACAGACAAGGTTCTTCCTAAGATCTTCCCCCACCCCCCCACCTATCGGTGCAGTTGACTGTCCCAGCTTTTGCAGAGAAGGGGAAGCTGAGCTCACCGATGTACTTGAAGGGCTTCCCCAACTTTGTGAGCTGGCTCAGGGTTTGTTCCACCACGCTTGTTGTCCACTGGTTCACCTTGCTGTGCTGGTAGGCATTGCCACCGATAGCACCCTCTATGGCCTGGGGGGGACAAACAGGTAAAGGAGCTGCACTGCTGTCAACTGCAAGGCACCCATTAACCCTCTTCAACATGGACCCCGTACCACAGAAAAACCCTAAATACTGCTGGTCCACACTGGCTGTGGGAAGTGTTTTCAATTATTAAAAACATGCAGGTCAGAGTCTGAGCCGCACATAGGGGAAATCATCATAGATCCCACCCTCTGTTCATTTTGTGATGTTTACATTATTTGTAATGTCCTACAGCCAGAGTTACGAAAAGGGTCCTACATTTAAACAGTCCTAAAGAGAATTTTAAAAGGCACAATAGTACAATAGCTCATTTACGCATATTCTTCTACCGAAATGAAATTCATATTTTTGAGCAGAGTCATTTTTGGGAAACAAACACCCAGATTAAAACAAAAGATCCATGTAGTTGCTGGTTACTAACAGAGCAGAAGCCTCCAGCCAAATAATCCATTTTACTTATGAGGATAGTTTCCCCTTTAAGATACAAATCAAAGTACGTTAAAGCTCCATGTTTATCATTGGCACATTTTTTCATCACAGAAATTATTTTAAAATAACCACAAAATTATTTCTAATTCAGAAGAGACAGGAGCACATATTAAAGCATGTGTATTCAATTTACAGAGTCTGACCAAAACAGTTATTTTGCAACAAGTAAAAGACTCCACTAGTCTACAAGAGAAACTCCAAATCCCACTGGAAATTTTCTAGACAGAAAATTCAATGTTTCTTAGCAACAAAAGTAGTTCAATCATTCCAAACAAACAAGAACTCACTTTGGAGAAAGGCATCTTGAAAGAACACAGTAACACGCATATGCAGACAGTCTATAAAAAACTCCTGTATTTCACTAAAACACAAAATCTATTTCTATGGGGTTTAACATAAAATATCCCCCTAGAAATTCTAATAGGGATGCATTGCAACCAGAGAGGAGGGTATGAAATGACTTTAAATATCTCTTGGATTTGCAATATGTATTGCAGCTAAAGCCTGGTATCATTTCTGCTGAAGTCCATACACTGGTTAAATCAAGTTACCTGTACTTTGAGAGCAACCTATCTAGAAATCTATTACATATCAGTTACCACATCTCACTGAATGCCTTTTAGTACACAGCACACAACATATGAAATTTCTCACCAACAAAGGGAAAATATTTAAATTACCTCTTTAATGATGCTACTGACTTCATCAACAACAAAGGTAGTCTACAAAAGAAAAAGGATAATTTTAAATCATTAGTGGACACATTCTTCTGTTTACAATGTTCAAGCTCTGTTAAGAACATGCATTAGAAATTTAGTTAATGCTTGTCAGATTTCTGGCAAGTCAGAAGATACCAAGTCTGCCTTTATGAGCATATATATGTACTCTAGCTCCTTCTGCCCAGTCAAGTTAACCTTCTTAGAAAAGTAATGAAAAGTAAGAGATGAACTAATATTGGCTGGCCTTTTGAGTCAAGAAAGCTTTACAATTTTAATTTTGAAGCATTTTAAAATAACATGCATAGCACTTGTGTACATATATATTCCCCTTTCCCAATAAGCACTAATGTCCGCATATCACAGTGGGCTCACGGAGATAACCTCAGCTTGCAGTTACATGGAACCGACATCTCCAGGGCACCCATGTGGACAAAATATCAATTCAGAGCTGAAGGAAAAACTGTCATGACAATCTCAGCTGGGGATAAGAAGAAAGCTGCCCCTTGGAAACCAAAGGGGAAATGTAGCTAGCTGACCTTCAGCCTTCGGGGAACCGAGATTAGGCACGTGGAATCAAGACAGAGAAGGCCCCATCATTAAACTTAGAAGGCCCCTAATCTTAAAACTACCACCCATTTACATGTATGGTTAGTAGTTTATGCATTCTTGTTTTATTCCCTCTGCTCCTGCTGCCTCCCATGTCAGAGGGTTAGAACAAGCTGCCCTCACTGCTGGGGCGGCCACTCAAAGAGCCAGGGAGCACTGACAGGGGGCCCCGCGTGGTGCAGCAGTGAGTCACACACCACCCCGTCACTGCTGGTATCTCACAGACTCACCTCACAAACCAGGACAGAAGAAGAGCACACAAAGGCAAACGGATTAATTTCAAAAGACCAAATAAGAATGTAAAAGTGAACCTAACCAGGTGTATGTTGACTGGGTTTTCACTGGGAGGTCAGTCAGCTTCCCCAGCTGACAAAAATGAAAAACAGCGTCATTCATGTGAGCAGGCAGGATGCAGTTACACCTGCTCAGGAGAATTTCAACATCACATTCATAAACCTTTGGTCAGAAGGTGAACAGTCTAGCCAGCTTCAATGACATGTGACATTCAGAAAGATGAGAGCAGTTGATCATTCTCCATGACAGAAGAAACAGCACATCCTAGGAGACATGCTGGGCAATTCCTTTTCTATACCTATTTGGAGGCACCAACTTGCTTGCACAATTCAACATTTTTAAAAGCTTTTATGTGGTGTGGCAAAATGGCTTTTATTTTCAGCTTCTTGACTTCGATATAATTTTAACATGCCTCACTTATTTTCATGGTACTACATTTTACAGGTGCTTACATTTTAAGCTGCACCAATATATTTAACCAAGTAAGAGCTACAATTATCAAAAAACACTCTCTCCCACAGAGCTTAAGTTAAGAATATGCATGCCAGACAAGCTGTGCTGGCA
Source organism: Machaerirhynchus nigripectus (assembly GCA_013397975.1). Lineage (NCBI taxonomy): Eukaryota > Metazoa > Chordata > Aves > Passeriformes > Dicruridae > Machaerirhynchus > Machaerirhynchus nigripectus. The sequence continues at coordinate 447,295 of VZRQ01003116.1, read as the reverse complement.
GACATGAAGACTGCTGTCAAGCAAGAAGATAAACCACATACAGTTTTTTTTCTTCACCAAGTCTGCTCAGAAATGCCTTTGAGTGAGTACAAACATGGTTCACACCAAAGTAAAATGACTTAAATTCAACCCAGGTTCTCAAAGGTATTTCAACATCTAATTTGCAACGATAGAGAGATTTGCACATTTGCTTCTAGGGCTGCTGTTACTTTTCAACCTTCTTCCTTTTTTGGAACAAAAAAAATTTGGACAAAAATGAACACAAATTCCTGATATCCAGATTTGGGATATATGTGCTGCAACTGAACTATGAAATAATACACCACCACCCGTTTTATCATTATGTCATCTTTTAATAAGATGACATAAAACCTTTTTTTGTATTAAAAAATGAAGGGGAAAAAAAGTCGGTCACTTTACAGTTTCCCTGTGGTACCTCTCTGGCACAAAGCAAGCAATGTTTCCAACACCTTGTTTAAAAGGGGCGCTCCCAGGCAACATATGCAAACTGCAGAGCAGTGCTAGAGTCTTTAGTAATTCTGAAGACGTGTTTGAAAACAGCTGTAAAGATTATGTTCGAGCATGTTAATTACGGATTTTTTTTCAAAAAATGTCTGTGACCGTAGCACAGGCCAGGCCCGGCCATCAGGACGAGGCTTTTAGAACAGGACAAGCCTGACACACCTTCGCCCCTCTCGCTGCTTCGCTATTGTCTCACCCAGTCACATCGCGGGTGTGTAACTGTGTCACAGCTCAGTGACACTATCCCTCTGCAAAAGCAGGACTGGCTGCTTCCTCCTTAGCGGGGGGACACCAGGTGGTCATTCGGCACGGTAACTGATTGAGACCCTTGATTTATCCCACTCCGTATCTTGTGAACGGGGTGTGACGCCCCGCCAGTGCGCCTGTAACAAGCGGACCAGAGGCTTGGACTCCCCTTTCCGCACAGAAACAGCTTGCTCCAGTCTTCCCCTGACCTCCACAGCACCGGCCACCCTCCCACCACGGCACTCGGCTCCTCCGGCGGGGGCAGCCCGAAGCCACGACACCCCTCACGCCTTTTCCCCGAGGGACCTGCAGCGGCAGGGGTAGAAGCCAGGGTCGAAGAGCCCAGCGAA
>VZRQ01003116.1:371247-446156 GCA_013397975.1 Machaerirhynchus nigripectus | reverse complement strand
CTGGGTCCGTCTCCCGCCGGTGCCCGGGACACGCGGCTCCACCCTAGGGGAGGGCGACAGGGATGGCGGCGGGGGACGCCGAGGGGTGGGATCCGGGGCGGACGGGCACCGCCTGAGACCCTCCGCCGGCCCTGAAAGGAGACGCCAGGCGGGAAGCTGTGCTCCCCCTGTCCCGTTACCTCTTCTCCCGTCTGGAACTCGTCCATGTTCCCGGCGGAGCCGCTCGCGCCGCCACCGACCCCCGGCACCGCCCCCGCGCCGCTGAGCCCCTCGCCGGCCACCGCCCGCACTGCGCCTGCGCGGCAGCGCCAGCGCCCGCCTGGGCTGGGCTCCGCCTGGCGGCCTCCAAGATGGCGCGGTTTCCACAGCGACAGCGGGCCTGAGCCGGGCGGGAGATGGCGCTCGGCGGGGCCACTGGGGTGCGGTCACACCTCCCAAAGCCTGTGGCTGAGAGAGGGAGCGGGCTGCTTATCACGGCTGTGGTTTTCATACGGATAGCTTGGCATTCGTGTTCAGCCATCCAAGAGGTCCTTCCCTGGGAGGTCCTTTTCTGCTTCAAGGAGGGAAGGAGAATCTGCATCTTGTTTCTGGAAACAGCTTGAAAAGAAGGCCTGCCTATGTCACAAACTGAAAAATATGGAAAAACTCTCCCTGTCTTTTCATTATATTTCCTCCACACCCAGCCGGAGGGGCGTGACAAGGCGACTTTGGTGGGCATCTGGCATCCAGACAGGGTCAACCCACCACAGAAGAATATCTGAATTCTCAAGGTTCTAAGCAGATCACATGATTTTTAGCAGTCATAGTTAGAACCAGGAGAATGAAATTAATGGGCACACGTGTCACAGTTGCTGGATGTTGTGTGTGTGCAGTGTTTAAAGGTTGTCCAAATCACTGATGCTACCAGCTCCTGAGAGCTGCTCCAGGCAGTGGAAGATGCTGTTCAGACTCAGAGGGACCTGGATGAACTACAGAAAGTCTGGATGGAGGAAGAAATAACTTACTGGGGACAAGTGCAAGGGGCTGTATGGAGGCAGGAATACCCAGCTCTACAAGTGCAGGACCAGCTCACTCAGTAGCTGTTCATAGACATGTAGAGTAGGGAGGTGTTTAGGTACAATTTATCTCAATTTCTTGTAAGGTGCTGTTTCAAAAACAAAACAAAACAAAGGACATAGAGCCTGGAAGCAGTATTCCTATTGCCCTCTCTGCAGTAAGGCTGCACAAGGAATACCGTGTCCCATTTTGGGCCTTGTATTTCACGAAAGTTGAGGGAGTTACAGCTCCAGGGCCTGGGGGCGCTGACTGATAAGGTTTGATCTTGTCCCCAGTCCTCTGTCAGGCTCTGCCTCCTGTTTCTCCTGAAAAAGGAGACCTATCGCCAGCCACCTCACTTGAGACTCTGTAGGCACCCGGCGAGCAGTACCAGCATTGCTCAGCCCAGAGGGATATGGTGGGACTGGATGCTGGATGCTGGATGCTGAGCACATCCTCAGTCCCATTCCAAGTCTTGTGCTTGCTGCTTCCAGAAAGCAGAGACAAATAGGAGAGGACTATGGGAAGACTGAACAAGTGGTGCTTGTTAGAACAAAAGCATAAATGGCTTTTATAACCATATACTTGGTTATATTCTTAGCATGTATAAAATACCGCAGCAGTTTTCCATGTCTAGGGATGAGAGGCAAAAATACAAGTTACATATGTGGCAATTAAGGCTTTGATTAAATATTAGGGGGAAGCTGATAGTAGGGCTAATGTTCCTCAGCCTGGATTTGGGATACAACTTATCTGTCACTGTGGGTATTTAGAATCCTCAGGTTATTTCTGGCCTCTTAGTCAGTTTAAGTTTTGCCTGAAATTGAGGCCCAAATTATCCAAATAGGGTGCATATTCGTATAGCCGTGTGCCCCACTAACAGTGGTGGGGCTTCCATACCATTCTTCCATGGTGCAGCTGAAGAAGGTGATTAAACTTGACATACACAGGTGGAAATGTTTGAACCTGTTTAGCTTGATGAGGTTATAAAATTCAGGCTCTTAAACTTTGCCATGTGAGTAGTATTGCTCTGCTTTGTTTAGTTTTACTAGAAATCATGAATCTTAAAATACCTGACACAGTTAAGAAGGGCTTCTGTGCTAGATGCACAGTTTAGTAGAGCCAGGAACAAGAAAGGAGATTGATCTGTAAGAATAGCCTCTTTTTTTCCCCCAGACTTTGAAATAACTGGGATGTAATTTTGAACTTCATTACCCACACTTAATTCTGTTATAGACTGACATAGGATATCCAATCTGAATAATGTTTCAACTTTCAGTTTTTACGTGAGATCAGATTTCCAGTTGTGAGGTAAAATAACTTCCTTCTTCTTGTAGATGCATAAAAACGGAATTCTCTTGAATTTTTATCTAATTTTATATTATATCTATTATATCTATTTTTATACTAGTTGCTTTATCACGCAAACCTAAGTAGAAAACTGTTTTGTTTCCAGGAAAGAACTGTTTATGATACAAACCAAGCTTTCTGTCCAAGTCCTGGGGACACTGAGGTTAGAAGAGTTTTCACGTTTATGGTGTCAGAAAAAGAAACTATATAGAACTCAAAGCCACTTCTCTTCCTGTGTGTGGCTTGAAGACTGAGCATATCTTGAGATATCAGTCAGCTTTTTTAGTCTCCTGTGCTGAGTCTCCTTTTAATGTTAGAAAAACAAATATCTTTGCTTGTTGCTGGTAACAAAACCAGAGACCCAGCAAAAGCTGTTGTAACACTAGAGCTCTTTGTTGAGCGTGTTTGCTTTCAGCTTTTGGAGTGCTCCTCTGAACATACATCAGTGGTATTGGTGCCCAGAGGAAGGAAAGGGGGTGGAGAACAGCCACCAGTTTTCTTTAAGGAGAGATAATTAAGTAGTAAGAGTGCTGCTCCTCTTTTATAAGCAGTTTGCTTCCTGGTGTCTCTCTTTGATGGCTGCTGAAGAGGTAAGGACATCATTTTACTCTATTCTGCATGACATAGCAGAGGGGGATGCATTTTTATTTACTGGCATGGTGTTTTTCAAACTAGAAAAGATTTAATGGGAAGGCCACACCTGCAACTGAATTGTTTGTGTTGAGTTTAGCTGTTTGGTTTTATTTTTACTCTGAATTCTAGGGTGTGATGTTATTAACGTCACAGACTTAACTTTGGTAAAGCATTATCAAAGAACTTAAATAATTTTCACGTGCATATGCAGGGATGTGAAAGTTAAACTGTTGCAGCCAGGTAGTACAAAATAACACACTTGTAATTTTCTTAACTAAGAATGAATTTATGTGATTGCTCTCAGCAGAATAGAAAATAGCCACAAACTGCAGTAGCTTTTGAGACTGGTTTTATTCTGAACTTCCTTAATCTGTTCCTTGCTACTGATGTATTACATCCATCTTCTGGGTTAATGGATGAAGTAATCAAATTATCTCAAGTAAATGAAGACTGTGACTTTAGAACATCTGTTAATTTGTAATTATTTAATTGTCATTATTTTGCTAATGCTTAAGGATCTGAAAGGATTTCAGTAATACATTACATGTAAAACTGCTTTGAGAAAAAGCTTGCTAAGCCAGGCATTTTTAAATTTAAAAACTTAGAAAAGAAGCTGGTTTTGCAAACTTAGTCTAGTGTTAGGTAGGCCTTTTGCTTGAACTTCAGTTACATAACTACATACTATGTTATCCTGATAGAAAAAAAACATTGTTTTTTGAGGTTGCACTCTGTGCATGCATGAATCCCTCTCCTAAGGCATAGCCACAGTGGTTATCCCTTCTCCCTTACAATGGCTTTGGGATTTCTTACGATATTTTCAAGAAGTTACTGATCCACCTGCAAGGTGCCTGACACTGCATTAGTTTAAATACAAAATGTAGTAATAAATAATGATAAATCTATAATTTAAAATAATGCTTGAACAGAATATTTTTTGTGAACTTTGTGCTGAACAGGAAGAAATGCTGTGGTATTTACTGAAGAGGTTGCTGCTACTTTTGGTTTTACATAGAAGATGCTCAGCTTTGAGGTTAGCTGACTCTGTAAAACAGCTAGCTGGCTGGATTCAATGCGTGAACATGAAAGGAGGGCATCTCTGAATGTTTATGAGGTTGTTTTCTGGGCTAAGAGGGTCATTACTGAAAACACTTCTTTGTTACTGCTAAAAAACTACTCTAGTGCAGATAGCTTTGGTGTAAGAGAAAAGTTCTTATTTTACAACTGTAGAGAGCTTTTCAGTCCAATTTGAACACCTCTGTGAAATGATTGCAAGTTCAAGTTTATTGTGGGGCCAAGGATTATCTCCCATTTTGGGGGTTGTAGTACTTTTATAATACATTATTTATTCTTACAGCTACCTCATAATTAAGCTAGATTTTGAGTTTTCTTTGGGGGTGTGCAAGAAATACTGACAGAACACAATGATTGTCAGAGTTGAAACCTTCATGAACATTAAAAAAACAACTGGAGGAGTGTTCAGGTGCAATACTGCCATAGCTGCTGGCTGTGTGGTGTATTTTAAACTTTTCTGTCTGCAGTGTATGATGGTCTTGCTCAATGATGAGACAGCCACGGGTGGCTTTTCCCCTCTCTGCATAGTGCAGATACAGTAGGATAGAGGGACCCCGGCACTTTACTCTGCAGTAAGTTTGTTCTGTTGTTTTGTACCAGGAGATGATCCATCCTTTCCATCCTTGTCCCTGCTGGCACTCTACTGTTGGCATTACATTCAATGCTTATGATTTATCACTCAGAATAGGGCATGAAGTGTAGCTGGTTTGAAGTGTGTCATCTGAAACCCATTTGCCGAAACAGGCTTGATGTATGGAAATCTTTGTGCTCTTCTGTGAAGAAGAGAGGTAGTCCTTTTTTAAAGAATTTGAAGGAGACATCAAATAGCAACTCTTTCTGTACTTGCTTAAATGCAGGTGTTGCTCTTCGTAACTATTTTACTGTGGCACATTCTTAAGAGCTCTGTAAGAATTCATGTATTTTCTATAAGATCACCAGAGGAGTTTTATTGGATCTGCTTAGTACTGACTGTCATGCACTTGCTAGCTTTTACTGATGCTTTAGTGGGATTTTCTAATGGTGTTCTAGATATGCTGAAATCTTAGGAGTTTATGGCAAATGTAGCGTTCCCTGTAATGGATGTTTTGGTATCCTGTGTAGGGCAGAGCAGCCAGAGTTTGTTCTGACTCCTCTTTAGATTATGTTGACTTAAATGGAGTTGATGGCTTTAAACATGCTCATCAATCCCAGCAGGTATTCATAAGGTAGAAGATGAAAGCAGGTGAAGGATGCAGGGGCCTTTGAAAATGACCTATATTGTGTTAAAAAAAATTGCTCAGGCTTTCTATGTTTCAAATGAGTAATTTCCTGTGAAACTGCAGTTGGTAAGGAAATAAAATGTGATTATGCCTATCTCTGTCTCTTTTGTTTCCACAGGAAACCAATATTTTTTTTTTTTCTTGAACACAAGCTTCTGTGAAATGCTTTATCCTTTTGGTGTCTGTTGAAGGGTTTCACCAAAAAAACCCCATACACAAATGGAATGCAACCTGTTTATGTGTACATATTATCACCCTCTGCTTTTTCTAGTGGAAAATTAAGTAACTTAACTGGGGCAAACTGCATATAAAGTAATTCCCTGCACTGACAAAAATACATTGTCACTATATAGCTGAAGTTTTAGTGAGTTCTTTTGGTGGTTTAGGTTTTTGTTTGTTTGTTTGTTTTAAATTTAAAACTCAGTATTTGAAAATAATGATCCAGCAATGCTGGATCATTCTCAGCTGAGGTTGATCAGTGACACGTCAGTAACTGCTTTCAGAAAGCTTTACCCTTCTGTCCTAGTGCCTACACCTGCCTAGAGCCTGACCATGTGTATCTACTTCAGATTAAGTTTGAAACACTTAACCAGTTTCCATATACACACCTTTCCTATTGGTGTTCCATAAGTGGAATTGTATTACATTTTTAGTAATATGCACTAAACATGAGACAGTAATACTGAAAATTAATGTGGTGTGTAAGCTGGTTTAGGTTGAATGATCTTCTTTCTTGACTTTGCTGCAAAGTATATTAAAATTATTTTATATTTTAGTGGGGGTTTTGCAGAAGTGAATGTCACAGAATATATCCAAACTACAGTTGTGATTCTGTTTTAATTTTGTATTATTTTTTTTTCTCATGTATTTGTATGTTAACTTTATCAGTTTGGGACCAAAATCGTTAGTGCACTCAGCTGGAAATAATATATATCTTAACTTTTTTAGTGTTTCTGTGTATTAGCAAAGATAATAGCATTATTTGGTGTCAAACTGTTTATCTGGACTTAACAGACACAGGTAATTGTGATGTGACTTAGAGGTTTTTTTTTTTCCTCTTAGTCTTGTGATGTCTTTTCAATAAAATGAGATTAGAAAGTGACATTTTTTTCTCAAAACTTTTGTCTCAAGCAGTATGACAGTCATGGGATCTGTGGGCCTGTGTTCAAAACTAACTTAAGCTTTTTTATTGGTTGTTTTAATGTGGACTGTACAAATAACTTGAAGGTATGTGCCTGAGTGCTAATGGACAATATGGTGAGCCTCTCTGAAGAACAGGACAGTCTTTAAAAACTCTCCTGTGTCTGAATTACTGCATGAAACGTTTGAGTGTAACAAAATGTGTCCTTCACATTATTTGAAATGTCTTGAAGAGGTGAGAAGAGATAATGTATTTTTTTTCCCTTAGGCCCAGAAATCCCAAATCTACAAGACCAAATAAAGAAACCCAAACCATTTCTGCCACTCCTTACTCCATCTCTTGACCAACTGTCCCTCCATCCGGTGCCAGTTCAAGCCCTATCTGGGACATTGCTGCAAGCTCTCCTCTCTTTTGGAACCACGTGCAGTGGAAAAAAGAAAAGAAAAGGAAGTTAGAGGACTGTGAAAGACTGCTGTGACCTTGATAACTGATCATATTCCCTGGGTAGCAGAGACACTTAAATGATGGTCTGTGCAAAGACAGACGAAGTTATTTTTCTTTTCAAGGGTATGACACAGTGAAACACATCAACAATCAAGTAAGAGTACAGGCATTTAGGAAACACCCAGACCCTCATTCTGGATTTAGTGGAACCCATAGTCCAGGAGTCTACAAAACAAGTGAAATAGTGGAATTTGGCAAAAATGGCCTGTGAATTTAATCTGAACTGCCTTAAGGAATTGGAACGAGAGGCTGTTCTGGAAGTCCTATACCGTGACCAGATGGTGAGAAAAACAGAGGAGGAAAGAATAAGGTATCTGCTGTTCCCCGATTCCTGTTTTCTGTTTGTTTTTTTCCCCTTCTCAATCACTCTTCTTCCACTTTGTTGTCCTTAAATGTACTCCTCTTTTAACTTCTTGTTAGCTAATGCCTTTGTATTCTCTGGAAAAACTAAGGCTATCCAGAGCCTCTTGATTTTGCCATTTTATTGACTCTATACTAAAGATCAGCAAATCCTGTTCACTGAATAATGTACTTGGTGAATTTTACTTCCAGCCTTCATAGAAAGTTCAGTTGCTGGCTTTTATTTTTTCTATGAAGGCTTTATGGCATTCTCATCATGTTCCTATGTATACATATGTATAGTCTTGGTAACACGGAACATGTTCAGAACTTTGGCTGCCTTGTTTAGCTTCCATTGCTCCAAGGCTGGAGTTAAGAGTCATTGGATACCTGTTCATTGTGCTAAACCCATCACCATCCCTTCTCACACACAACAGGTGCCAAGCACACCATGCTGCCTTGGAGGTTGTTACTTGTGTCAGTAGGTGTCATTGGTTAGGAAAGGATTTTATTTACTAATTTCATACTGTGCAAGTATCTCAGTTGGGGAGGATAAAGGATAATTCTCCGGGACTTTATTTGCTTTATATCTTGGCTAGGATAAGGATTTCCTAGCACCTTGTATCCTGCTTTGTGATATTGCTTCCACTTGGAAAACTAGGTATTGGTGTGGGTAAGATAGAAATTTTTAAATCCCTTAAATGTGTAAATTTAAACTTTGTCTACATCAAACATTTATGTAAGTATTACAGGACCTATTAAATGAAAATTATAATAATAATTACATGTAGGATTATATAGAAAGTCTGAATTGGTTAGAAAATCCTTGCAACAGCTGATGATGTTACTAACAATTAAAAACATAGATCTTGATTATTGGTTCATGCAATGGAAGCAAAGTTAATCACAAGGAGAGGTTTTGATATTTTGGGCTGATGTGCTTTTTTGTTTTGGTTTGGTTTTTTAGCTTACAGATGATGCATTTGTTATTATTTTTTTTTTACTTGGTAGAATATTTAGTTCTTGGATAAATAGGATTAAAAAAACATCAAATGGAAGGGAACACAGTTTAGTCTCAGTTTTTGTAAGTGAATGAATAATCACTTACATAAAATGATTTCAGCACCCTGTCGTGAGTGGGCCTGAAATGAACAAAACCCCATTTATACTTAACTATTTCTGTTAGTATGCACAGTTCTGGTCGCACACACAGAGTCACACTGCAAAAATGCTGTGTGTGGACATTTTCAAACAGTGCTCAACAGAGGTCACACTTGAGGGCATATCTCCCACTAGAAATGGTGTTGCACAACCAGGGTATTATTAACTTGTGCTTTACATGAGGATTTTGTCCTCTGCAATTTTTTTTTCTTTTCCTTTTTTACCCGTGGGATTAGGAAAATGAAACTGCAGCTGCAGCAACTTCGGTGGAAAGGGGCAAAAAATGCAAGGCATGAATACCAGGAGAGATCTTGTGCTCGCTGTCAGAAGTCACTGGGATTGTTGATGAACAGAGGCGCAGTGTGCAATGGATGCAGTCATCGGGTGTGCTCGCAATGCCGTGTCTGCCTGAACCCCTGCCTTTGGAAATGCACCATTTGTTATGCTCATGGGTAAGGAATTTTGCTGGTTTACACTGGTCATCCAATGGATGCCCGCTGGTTTTGTGTATCTGTTGCTTAAACAGTTAATGAAACAAAGCCACTGGTGTAATGAAAATGTTGGCTGAAGTCCTGGTAGTGATGAAACGGATGGGAACTTTGTGTTATACTTCATGTAGGTGTTATTTCCCTTCCTGTGTTTAGCAAAATGGATCCTCAGGGTAGGCCAGAGGTACTGTGAGTGTGATGAAGGTGAGAACAACGAAGCATAGAAACAGTCATGAGTTTCTGAGCCACAGAAAGAACTCCTTCCCCTGACTCAATGTTGAACCAGTGCATCCTCACAACCTGCTGAAGGGGCTGTGCTTTGATGTAGTATAGCCAATTTCTTGATAATTTCCTAATCATTATTTTCTGCCTCTTAGCATAGGAATGAGAAACCTGGATCAACAAATAATTTGAAGTCATGCTTTATAAAATTGTAAAGAGCAAAACCAATTAATAACATTACTCGGATTTGTTCAAATATAGTCAGAAATCCAAATTTGTTTACTTTGAATTAGTTGGATTTTTCTTTTACTATATCACATTTTTGTATTTCAGGATACAGGAAACAATCTTTCTTTTACTGTATTGGTACTTTTTAAAATATCAAAATATTCCTTCATAGTCCATTCTATTCATTACAATCTTTCTAAGCAAAATGGTTTAGATATATTTCCACATTTGATAAAAATAATACGTGGGCAAAGAATGATAGTTTTGGAAATTATTCAAAAGCTCTGCTGGATTATAAATATCCCTGTAGAAGGGGTGAGGATTTGGATGAAAATTTATTTTATGCCAACACAAGATGAATTCACCCCTCCACTCCCTCTGCAGGTGCCAAAATGAGATTAAAATAGAGGGAAATACAAGGCAAAGTATTGGTTTCAAGTTAAACAAATTTGTACTAGTTTGAAGTAATTTTTTATTGTTTGGAAGACAGTTATAAACTATCCCCAACAAGATATTCTCTGAATCTTCGGTTTATTTAGCAACTAATATGCAAAATAGGTAGATCAGCTCTATTTATACTTGATACAAAACAGTTACTAGACTTCGGTGCATGCGTTTTGTTGTGTTTCAAACTATATGCATTAAACTGAAAATTCAGAAGTTAACTTTTCATATCCTTCTCTAGATAACCCTCTCCACTTCCTCTTGGTTTCAATTAGTTTCCAGTTATTTGGTGGCCACAGTGGAAATCCCCTATAGAGAGTGGTTGGTTGTTAAGCTGCTTTGTGTAAGCTGCACAAAGTGCTAAGTGCTGCACACCCTTTATTTCATAAGCTTGTCCAGATATTTAATGGTAAAACCAGGAAAACATTATTTAGATTAATTAAAAGACCATTTTAATTTTTCTTCAGGAAATTACCTTTTTTTATCTTGCTAGTACAGACGGATATGTCATCTGTCATTGAATTTCTCTTTCTAGTGAAGAGAGAGCACATTTGATCTTTAGTCATGATGTAAAGTCAATTAAATTTGGTCAGACTTCGTCTATTGCCTTCAGTGAGCGTTACATCAAAGCTGCAAATCTCAAGAAGGGTAGGGAGTGCAGCAATGTGGTAAATGCTACTCAGAACCTTTTGTTTATCCTGGTGAGGGGAAAACAGGATGGCTGAGAAAGTTAAGAGCTTATTTTCAAGTCCCGAGTAACTCTAATTTTGAGTCTTGTGTATCACTAGAGTAATTTTTTCCTGAACCAAACAGCAGCAGCAGCACTACGAAGGCTCTCCCCTAGACACTGGGATCGTGTTTGTAAGGAACATACTGAAAAACCTCAGTGAAAGCATGCAGGGATAAGCAAATTTTGTATTTCTTACAAAATAAGAAATTTTGAAAGCCTTGTAAACTGACAAAGTTTGTATCTTTCACCTGGAAGAGGCATCTCATGTGAGTGGAGTTGGTATAGTGTGCTGGGGTTTTTTTAAAGAAATCCTATGTTCTATGAGTCTAGAAAGCTGTTTTCTTTGGTGGAGTTTAGTGTATTACCTGAGAAATGTTCTTTATTAGCTTAGTTTTCATACTTTTGGTCATATCTTAACTCAATACACTCTTTATTAAAAAAAAAGGTATTTTCAGATCTATTTTCATTCTATGCATGGTCAAATTATCATAGAACAGTTTGTGTTGGAAGGGACCTTAAAAATCATCTGGGTTCCACCCACCCCGCCATGGGCAGAGATACTTTCTACTAGACCAGGTTGCTTAGAGCCCCGTCCAGCCTGGCCTTGAACACCTCTAACTTCTAAGTTCACACCAGAACTTCTCCAGGTAGACTCAATTATCGCATGAATTGGTGCAGAACTGGAGATTAAACTCCGGAAAATAACCAGGGGGTAGTGGGAATAACATAAAGGGAAGGCTGGGGTTGAAAATAAAGGCATTGCCAAATGCAAAGCCCTTGAAGGCAGAGATTTCAGACATTTATTAGTTAATAGATTTCCATCTAAGATAAGTAAGTATCCTGTCTCAGTTATTTAAACCTAATTTTCAGACTCACCTGTGTTCAGTTATACACAACGGTCTATGGTTAGGTATGAAAATAAATTGTACAGTTTACATGGGTAGTGATTTTTTTTTTTTAATATTCTGCATTGCTACTTATGAAGTTACAATTTAAATGCCTAAAAGCTTTAAAATCAAGCCACAGAAAGAACAAAAAGCATCCTACCTACAGTTTGTCTGTTTTGACACAGAATAAGGTGAGGTGTAAAATGGCAGACCCAGGGGTTTTATTGCCTGGCAATTGGTGGATATCACTTTAGCTCTTATGTTTAGAGATTTTTCTTTCTTAAGAAGGTAAGCCCTACGTGAATTTACTGTTTGAATGCTGTTGCCGGTTTCAGGCAAATTTGGCAGAGGGAATGGTAATAAAGATACTAATTTTATAGAAGGAAAATCAACTACTGGGTAGAGAAGAAGTTAGTAGTGCCTGCACTGAGGAAGTTCTTGCAGTGAGACTTCATCTTATAATAAGCACCACAAAATTCACAAAAAAGGGAGATACAATATATGTAATATAAAAATTAGTAAGACATTTAGGTGAGAATTTGTAACCTGAAGAATCCAGAGAATCCTATCCTCAGTTAAATTTCTTTTTTTTGATCTCTTTAATAATGGGTGAGTTTACATTGCAGCCTTCAGCAAGAGTAAGATTTGCTGAAAATCTGATCTTGACAGAGCTGTTTAATCTGATATAATTTTGTACTTGTTAATCATTACTTTTCTGATCCTGTGATCTCCTAGTGCCTTTGTAAGACACGGTGTAACTGATGATAAGTCTTCACAAAACGGAGAGATGGGTCATGAAGCCTTGGTGCTGTCAGGCCTGTGGAGCTCATTGCTCTCTGGTAGCCATCCCAAGTTCTGCTTGGAACTGTGTCCTCTACCATGGCCATTCCCCACTTCTCAGAGAAGCTGCAGCTGTAAGCAGCCAGCGCCCCAGGCAGCACAAGTGCCTGTGCTGCTTTGCAAGTTGGTTGTACAGACTGGAGTGCACCCAGGACTCCTGCCTTCAGAGCAACGCCTAGGGCAGTGTGTATCAAGTTCCATGGGCAGTCCTACGTTGCAAAAACGAAAACAAACAATCAAACAAAAACCCTGTCAAAACCAAACTAAAAGTCCCCAAAGGATTCCTCCCCTCCGTGTTTTTTTCAGACCCACAGCAAAACCAGTCAATGGATTGAGTAGTCATGAAATCTTAGTTTTATGGTAGGATTAAGAAAGGATGTTGGATTGTTATGTAGTTACCAAACACTTGAAGAAATGCACTTGCAAACATTTTGATTCAAGTATCTTTTGACTGTTTTTCAGAGATGTGAAAGTAAAGGCTGGTGAATGGTTCTTTGAGGAACGAGCAAAGAAATATCCAGGTGAAGGTAATCACTGGAACAGATCATAAACTGCTATGTAATGTGTAGTTGTCATCTAAGTGAAACACAGAATGCAGTCTGACACTGTATCTAATGTTTATTACCATGCAGTCCATCTGTCTGTGCAGTAAATAAAACATGAACACAAATCAGCAGAACGCATTTAAAAATATAACTTATTTTGTCTGAGTAACAAAAATAAGAAAATTGCTGGCCCTGTAAATTTGAATTAATGAGCATGTAAGACTTCTAAGAAATACAATGACATGAAATTAATATAGAAATATTATATGTACAGGGAAAAATGATCTTGCATTCATCATTTGTCAAAGTTAAAACTTCAGTTGTTTTCACTGAGGAAGTTCTAAAGTTTAAAGAAATGCTAGAATGGAATAAACCCCCCCGTGTATAGCTATAAATCAGCAGAGAGCTAAACGCTTACTGTTTCATTACCTTTGGCCAGCTGGCTGTGCCATTGCCTTGTGCTGGGTCTTTTCAGTGCCATTGAAAGTACAAAGCCCTAAAAGAAATTATAGAGGATGTGGGTGGATTGCTCTATGGGGAATGTGTTTTGCCAGCCAAGGAGCTATTAGTTTTTGTTTTAACCTACAGTAACTAGCCAGGTGGAGAGGATTTCTTTCCTCTCTCCCTTGAAGTGCCACTTCAGATAGGCATCTATTTAATTTTTGTGCCTGACTGTAGTTAAATGATACAGTTACACTTCCAGTATCTGCATCTGCGTTTAGGAGTAGGTGGTGAAAAGTAAGCTACTGGGCCTTAAGTCTCTCTTGGGAAACTTGAATAGGAAGAGTTTTATAAATGGAAGAGCATAACCAGGCAAAGTTTGGGTCGTAGGTATTTGTGAAAGGCAGCATATTAAGAAACTAAACTAAAGTTCCTGTTAAAACAATTTGTTTAAAATTTGAAAGATCTCACTGAAGTCCATTCTAGCTAACACGATTTCTCATTTTGAAGTGTTCGTTGACTGATTTTTTTAAAGCACAGTTTTCTCCAATAACCATTGATAATAATTTCCCCTCATTCTTTTCAATGAGTCTAAATTTGGTAATTTTATCAGTCTCTCTATTATTGGAAAATGTTGTTCTCAGATAACGAATCTAATATTGCAAGGTACTGACTGTCCGTTTTCCCAGCAAAAAAAAAAATCAGTTCTCCCTTTGAATTATCAAAGGTTTATGGGCGCTTGAAGCGTTTTGCTTAGTTAGTCTAATGGTAATATGTTGAAGTCACAAAGATCTAAGGATATACAGAAGATAAAGCTGCAGGGAGAATTTTTTTGTTTAGTTCCTTTGATTAGACCAACTGATATATTTAAAGGGTTTTAAAAAGTGACAGATTTTGAAACACGGCAGCCTTTATGCATCCTTCAATCCTGGAGGGACAGTGCCCTCTTCTGGTTTGAAAATATAGCATAACGGAAGTAATCACTGGAAAGTAAGTTTAACTGAAAAAAAAATACTTTACAGTGAAGTTTCTCATATTGTAGAGTAAAAGATTACACTGATATGCTTTTTATTAATTTTTTTTGTAGATTCTATCTAAAAAAAAAGATTAATATTTTCCAAGAAGTGGCAGATTACTTTTTGTGGCCAATCAATTTGAAATCTAAGATAGAAAATGTTCCTTATCAATAAAAGAGAATTCTGGAGTTCTGATTGAAAATTGTAATATCCATGGGCTGATTATTGTTTCTACCACTACGAAGGTCTATTACTTTTATGTAAGTAATGTTATAATTAGTGACATCATCAGCAAAACATGGATCACGTGCTGCCTTCTGTATCAGGAATTACTAGCGATTCAAGTCCCTCCAGATAATTTCAGCTGGCCATTTGTTACATGCTTTTAGCCCTTTATTATATTTGTGATCCCCCAGGAACAAACTACAGTTTTATGGGTCTTCACTGTTTGTGCCTGATGGGGCTCTTGCTCCTCGGTGTCTTTATATCATATGGCTGCTCACCTGAGAAATGTGCCGGGGTTTTCATTTCCCTGCAAGGGATGCTCTTAGCAAAGGGTCTTGCTCATGATTGTGAGCTAGTCAAGCATTTTCATCATTGCTCAGGTCTCTAATAGGAAAAGTGAAAAGAATTTTTCATGAGATGCAAGAGTTGACCATGTGCCTGCTCTTGTACGCATTTTCAAGCTTCCCTTAGTGTTTGAGTTTTGTGGCTAAAGTGCGCTTTAGTGCAGTGGGCCCGTGCACCACCTCCCTCCTGGACCCTGGGAGGCTGAGAGCACTTAGCAACCTGCAGGAATGGGCCTGTTGGCATCTGTGTGTGATTGTCCTTAGCATTTGTGAAGAGTTCATCTGAGTGTGTCACCTGCAACAGGGGAGGATGAAGTCATGGGATGGTTTGAGGTGTTTGAGGTACAGGAGAAACTTGTGTGTTGCTTCGTGAGTGTGCTGATACATTTGTTGGGAATTGACTTCACTCCTGACTTGCATGTGCATGAGCTTCTGTAAATACAAGCTAGTTCCTGAAAGGCACTGATTTAAATAAGTATTATACAGGCATAAGTAACTGCTGCTGCTGCTAAATGAGCTCTGGATTTTTTTTTACCTCCTTCATAGGCAGACACGAAACAGTTGGTGCAAAGCTCTTGGAATCTTACCAGAATCTGAGGTAAGACTCATAAAAGTATAAACAGTCCTAGGACACTGAGAACATGTATGGGTGATCTATTTTATGTTACCAACAGCCAGTAGTTTGTATTCCTTTATTATGAAAAAAAAAATCAATATTTTTTGAGTTCAAATGATAAAAGCATAGAAAAATCTTGACTTTTAGCTCTCAGCAATCCACAGAACAGGTCTCACATTTGGAATACAAGTATCTTACTTGAAATGAAGGGATATGCATTATTTTTCTTTTATGTGCTTATGTTTTTTGCATAATTATTTATACAATTATCTGTTAAATTTGCAAAATACTTCCAAGTGATTGTGAATGAAAGTTATTTACTAGATGTCATAACAGCATCATTATTTGTTCAATGGGAGATATTGTTTATATGACAGTTTTACAATAAATAGTAGACAAGAAATTAGACATTTTCACCTACCAAACTTTAAAAAAATAAAAAATCTACTTTGCAGTGAATAAATACTTTGACTAGAGGCCAAAGCATAACCATACTTAAGTTATTACCAGTGATATATAATGATGTAACAGTCTGCTTAAAGTATATTATTAAAGTAACCCTCTGCTTTAAAATAAACCAAACCAAAAAACCACAATACCAAACAGCAACAACAAAAACTACTACCAAACTCAAACCAACTAAACCCTCCCCCTCAAAAGCCCCATGTAAAATAAGATGCAAAGAAATGGTCTCAATGTAATGTAATCGTCTGGCAAGGCACAGCTGCATAAGAAAAAAAATTATATTCAACTGGATAAGATCCTAACCAGGACTCACTTTTACCTGGATGTGGTAAAACTAAAAGAGAATCAAAAAGGAAGTTCACCAGCTACCTTAGGATCTGTGATTGTGCTGTGATAACAGAATCAGTCAGATTATTTTTTTCACAGACCAGGACTATTTACCTCAGATGGAATGACAGGAATGCTTAAAGGGTCTTTAATAGCTCTGAACCCAGGTTAGGAAGGATCCTTTTAGTATTGTAAATAAAGATGACTGTTTTCTGAAAACATCTCTGAACAAGGCATGGGCTGTGTTTTACAGGAATTGTGTTTTAGAACGCAGGACACAGCCTGTAATACTGCCAGCCATATAGGAGTCTAGGGAGCCTATCCTAAATTAGGTCTTCCTGCTACTTCTAATTTAATAATTTTACCTGGAGCACCCCAAGATTGAGAAGATAGAAAGGTAGTCCTAATTCCTAAGTACGGGGAATAAACCTGTGCTGCAACTCTTTCAGACACAGGATGTCAACCCAGATCTTTATAGAGGGCAGGAAACACAGGTAATAAAGATATTGTGTATGGACATGGTTTATTTATTCATCTGTTGTCATAATATATTAATTGTTGCACTGTTTGTCTCTTAAATTTCTAGCAAAATTTCTGTTGTACCTCCAACTCCACCTCCTTTCACAGAATCAGCAGCAGGAACCAGTATGATGGTAAATGTATGTATCTGCAAAATATACATATAAGTGCGCCACTTAAGGTGTCATTCATATGAAAAGGTTAGCCACAGAAATGTGGTAAATAAGTGCTGTAACATCAGTCTGCAATATATATGCAGCCTGTTGTTGATTTTTCATTATTTTTATGCTGCACTGGTAATAGGAGAGAAGGTTTAGAGGCTATGAGGGCTGTTTTCAATTAGTTTACAGGTTTTGAGGGAAGTGGCTAACCACCCTTCTTGACACTAGAATGTTGCATCTGATTTTTGGTGGCTCATCACAGGAAGACTGGACTGAGATCTGATTCCACTAGAACCTGAAGGATCCCATGTTCCTATGACATTCAATAATCATGTGTCCCTTTCATTACTGAATGAAAAACAATGATTTTGATGGCTGCCTTTGCGTTCCAGTTTCTAGAGACAGAATAGTAGAAAGTGGCTAGAAACGCATAGAAATTGCACTAAATTACTGTTTCATTTAATTTTGGATCCTCAGGCCCTGGTTTTGAAGCCCACTGCAGTTCTGTAAACATTCTTATGTGGTTACCTGGAGTTTGATGAAAACTCTTTGATTCAGAGACACAGGAGCATCAGTAACAGATAAAAGTATTACATACCTTGCAACAAATCAGTGATGTCATTAGTTGTATTTATGAACTTGATATGTGATCTTTCTGCGAGGAGTTCCACTTATATGTGAAAGGCCACAGAACTGAGAAGATTATTTTCCCCTTCACCCATTAGTGTGACAGCTTCCTAATGGGTGTCAATAGTGTGACAGCTTCCTAATAACATGTCAATGTATGTCCTCAGATGTATTTGTCTACAGAAGTGAGCAAAGGGCTGCAGCCTTACCGTCTGATTGTTATGTGGTCTGTAGATATGTAATCATGGAAACTTTAAAATTACAAATATTTTGTGTTTTCTTACTCTTTGCATCTCCCATTTGCAGGAACTTGGAGAGTCTAAAAGGTTTAATAAATCTGTGGAAAACTTGTTTTTGTCTCTCACAACACATATAAAAAGTAAGTAGCTTTCACTGTCTTGTCATTCCAGAATAATGTAGGCAAATGTTTCAGTTTTTTTGGCCACAGTGTTGGTCAAGGAGTTGTTATAAAAAAAGGCTGTTGGGTAATGGCTAAAGCAATTAATGCCAAGGCTGTGCCAACCTGAAAAATAATACAGTAAGTCTAATTCTCCTTCAGTATTCTGCCAGCTGTTAAATAAACTGATTATATCAGCCCAGAACACCTTTCTTGTAAAGATGTGAAAAGACTGTATAATGCGGGGTTTTTTAAAAATTTACTGGGTGTTCAGATGCAGTATATTTAATTCCTGTTAGAGTGATAACCAATTTCTGATGTTTGTGTTATCTGGCTGAACCCCAGCTGACCCTGTCAAAGAGTCTATAATTTAACAGGAGTTTAATATTTTCATTCCCTGGCAGTATTCATGAGGACTTCCTTCCTCTTTCTCAGTCTAGTTGTGTGGATTTTTTCAGTGCACGTTTCTAAGTGCGCTCCAGTCCTAATAGCTCTTGTTCCATTCTGATGCTTTTGGTTCCTTCCGTTCTCCTAGACTGCCTGCTGTTGCAAGGGGTGCAGACTGTGTGTGCACCTCTAAGGCTAACTACACTGAGGACAGTCAGCCTTGGTGAAAAACAAATTAAAGGCATCAGTGACCAGAGAACAACTTCTGAGCCTTAGGAAGATTACAGAGGCTTGCCCATTTGCATGGATTTGAACAAGCCTTAGTATTTTCTTACTAGCTTCAACTTGAACAACCCCACATGTGAGACTAGACCTGAACAAATCTGGCTTTAGTGCCTTTCTGCGTTTCCCCCTAATGTTAGCTTTTGTTTGATCTTTTCTTTAGCTTCTTCCACCCATCCTAAAGACGTATTCCCCTTAAACTATGCAAATTTATTGTCGTGTCTCTGTGAACACATACTAAAGCTATGCAGAGACATGGTGACTTGCTCCTAAACGGAAGTATACAGTGGTGTAGGACGCTACTACTGGAAACAGTAATAGTGGCAGCACAGGACAGGATGCAAATTAATTTATTCCGCTTTCTGTTAGTTTGAAGCCTGGCCATATCCCAGACTTACTGGTAAAGACTGTCAGGACTGCAGCAAACTAATTTGTTAATTCATTGCTAGCAAAAGGAAGGTCCTACTCCACTCACATCCTTCTTCTCTCTCTGTTTCTAGACTTATGCTGCCATAATAAGCATCTGGGACCCTCTGGAAACTGGTTTAGCTAATTTAAAGGGCAGAACATTAATCCAGACAAAACACATAGGTACTTTTCTGCTGTTTTAGTGAGGGCTCAATGTAAGGTGTATGTTGGAACGTGTACAACAGAGCGTGCTGGTCCGTGTGATCAGGAGCTGGGGATGGAAAAGAGCAGAGCAGCGGTTATAGAGGGAGATGGAAGCAAGTTGTTAGTTCAGCTCAGCTGTGGATGAAACCCCACTCAGGTGCTCTTATCCTCAGTTACTGTGGAGAGGTTTAATTTGGCAGAAAATAACAGGATGTTGCAATAATTGAAGTCAGTATTTTAAAAGTATAGAAAGTCTTACAGAGCGAAAGACTTGGGTTTCTTGACTTAAGAAACCAGATTTTTTCAGACAATATGGCCTCTAAATGAAACCTGGTACTGTGCTGATAAATGTTTTTTGTCACGAGTGTTTGAAGTTAGTACTCTGTATCTTATCTTGACAAAAATGTCCTGGTTTGCAGAGGTATTTAATACACCCAGCTCTTGTGTATTGCAGTAAATAAACCTGGAGAACCTTGTTCTGCCTCTGCCTCTCTCACTGGAGCCTGAGAGCAGTGGGAACGAGGGATCAGCACGTGCAGCACAAAGCTGCCATTGTACAGTCTGCTCCTTTATGCTGTTACCTCCTGTTCCAGTGTGGTTTGGCAGCAAGAGGAGATTATAATCCAATGGTTGCCATTTGGTGAATGTAAAATGAATTACTGGTTGTAGTTTTATTTGCAGTGAAAAATTGCCCTTGGCACTAGAGAGTCAGTCTTACTGACATTTGGGTAGAGAAGCCAAAACAGGAATAGATCTGAAAACTGAACGTTTGTGTTTCCTCACAGTAACCTGTTCTGTAACCCCTGTTCATTTTAAGAGAGTGTGAGGCAAGCTGGTGTTTCTGCCTCTTGTGCTGTTCAAGCTACTCAGATTGTATCTATTGCATTAGAACTCTCAATTCCAGTCTCTTTTATGATCTCTGATTTCACTGTGTATGTTAAAAACCTGGTTTCATTTACAGAGATGGCTTAATTGAGCTTGCCTTTGAATAGGTCACATGGTGCCTTAATGGTGTACACAGAGTACAGTAAACATCTGAGGACTGATTGCTGCTAAGAACAAAACTAACCCAGAGTGTCTTTAAAAATCACATTTGAGTGCCATTGTTTTTGAATACTGTAATGTCGTATTGTCTGCTGTCTGAGGTTCCTCCTCAGAGGCTCATGTTGTGAGAGAAGTGTTTATTTCTTCTGTATGAATTAAACATATGATAGCTATTTCATGTACTACTTATAAATTTTTAATTCTTCATGAGAGTCTATCTGGGATTGACAACAAAGTATCTGCAGCTAAGCCTGCTCATATTCAACTTCAGAAGTCATGGATGAGTGCTGGCCTTCCCTTTAAGTGAAATTCTGAGTGTACACTGAGGAATAAGAAGCAAAAAGTGGGGCATTAAATGTCCAGTTGTCCTGTAGATTTATTTGCCAATAAACTACATGTTACTGAAGTGCTAGTTCAACAAGGTGCTTAAGTATGGACATAAGCTTATCCATATCAGTAATGTTATTGAAGTCAATGAGGGCTATTCACATTCTTAAAATTATATGTGGTTTGGGACCACAGTATGTAATATCCCTCCTTTCACCCATATGTTGGATACATGTCTAAATATTTTCCAATATGATCGTCTTTCTACTTTTCATTGTCATGTTGCTTTTTGTTGTCATAACGATCTTGCTTTTATCCTGAACCAAACTGCTTTGCAAATCAAACTATACATAGGGACTGTAGCAGCTGCTTCTGCAAGGAAACTGTTTGGTGGCTTACAATTCCTTGCAGCAGCTATAATGATAGGCAGCAGGGAGTATAATTTCCAGTTGAAACAGCATGAAAGATTTAGGCAGGCAAAATATAATTATATACAATATGACAAGCACTTGTCTTCCTATCTGTTTCTGACTCTTAGGAGATCAGTGCTAAAGGTGCAGGATGACAGTTTTAAAGCTGCAGAATTAGCCTGTAAATCTACAGGATTGCTTGCAAAGTTTGTTATAGTGACCTTTCTCTTTATTTTCACTTCAGAAATGTCAAAGTCCCAGAATGATATGGCTGACAGGTGTGTCCTAACCACAGATTATGGGAAGAATGTGGAAAGAAGAAAGCAAAGAAGGAGCCAGTCTGACACTGCAATCAACATTACAAGCAGGGTATCCATATTGTTATACACAGTCTCTAACTGTTTCAGGAGTGAAATATATTTGTGAGAGCAATCATGTGCACAGTGGAATTTTGCTGTTATTTTATGAACAGGACGTAGCTGATGTTCACTGATGTTCCTGTGGTCAGAACTCTGATTCTTCACAAGGTTTTTGACAGATTCTGCACAATTGATTTCAGCCCAGAGTTTTAGACAGAGATTTTTGCAAAGGGAGGGAAGGATTGAGGGGATGGGACATTTTGCTCTCAGGTGCTCACAGACTCTTGAGGTTGAATTGATACCTGCTCTGTGTGATTGTTGGGCTGCAGGGAGGTGCTCTGTCTTGTCTTCTTCTGCCCCTTTTGCTGCTGAACAAGATAAGCTATGACCATCCCAAACCCATCCTGATGTTTTCAGGGCATTTTTTAACTTGGCAGGGAGAAAACATTGCTGTTAGTTGCTATGCAACTTCCCTTTTCCTTTTGCTTTGGTTACAGTCTCTAGCTTTCAGTGTTTTCTTGAGAAGTTTGAGAAAAATCCAGTCATCTGTGTTCCTACAAATTGTGCAGGGCTGAAGATGATGTCACACTTCTGCTTCAGAGTTACACTGAAGATTTTGTTTTGTACGCTTTCAGCTCTTAAGTGACTGAACTTTGTCCATACTCAGTTTTCCACATAGTGGGTACTTACTGAATTGCCTTGCTCATCTGAATGAGGTCAATGTGGTTTGCTAAGTGCCTGGATTAGATGCTGAGAAAAGCTCTTGCTTTGGGCCAGACTTCATGGCACACATTACTCACAGCTTCCTTGTGCTCTTTCTTTGCTTTCCTCAGAAGTGTTAGATGCTGATAAATGGAAGAGACAGGATGTCAAACTGCATGGACTGGGCAGTTTTGAATTGGTCCAGCAAGGTCTGAGAACACCATGAAATTAATTCTGGTATTTTTGTATGCAGTTAAATTATCAAGAGAATTGGCAGCAATTATTAGCTACCTGAGTGCTGCTTTCATTGTGGCAAGTCACACTTTGGTGTTAACTTTATTCCACAGACAGAGCAGTGCTCTTCTAATGTGTTGAAAAACATCACCATTGGAGACAATGTGAATTTAGACTAGGCTTCACTACATGCTGATCACAAACAATTTGCCACATTTAAAAGATGGATATGGACTCTTTGACTTCAGAAATGAATTAATAGAAAAATCCAAATTATTTGTGTAGGTTTTTAATTGCCCATTTAAAGATTTAGGACTTATGTCCACACTTTGCATTGCAGGTTTTGAAGGACAGAGTTCAATCTTCGTGTGCTGGAGCATTATTTCTTTGAATCATTTGAATGAATTAAACTATATTTAAGCTAGAATTTTAGTTTTGCTAGAATTGCTGTTGATTTTTTTCTTGTAAATGTCATTCATCTTTGTTTTCCTCTAGGAAGGGTAGCTGTTTACATCCTTACTAGAACTTTGCCTGAAGTTATGGGACGGAACCTTTTTTAAATTACACTTGCAAAACAACTAATTATAATTATAAGAAAATGTCACATTGAAATCTTACTTGTTCTGATTTCCACCCCAGAAAGAACTTTCATTTTCAGAGAATGAATCAGAACTGTCCCTCTAGAAACTATGTGTTTTTTCTCTTAGGAGTGACTGTGAAGTAATAACTGTAACCACAAGTTTGAATGTGCAGTGTGTAAGGCTGGGGCACTACTTAAGCCTCAAGAACACTGTCTGTTTCTGAAGTAAGTTTTCTAGATTTGTGATGTGTGCAGAGTTTGATTCCTTCAGATTAAAGTTGAAAGAGATTATGTTTAACATCAGTATTCATGAAAAAAACCAATCCAATGGCAAGAAGTACCAGCCAGTGTAAAATCTGGATTTGGGAAGTAAACAGTGTTTTCAAGGGCCTCTCATCATCAGAATCCCTAAGTTTATTAAGGGAAGTGCAGTTATATCTGCCCCACTGGGGGAACAAGCAGGCATGTGCCACGTTTGGGAGCTGTTTGTGGTGCATTGGTAGCTGTGGGATACCTCTCCTGTGGCAACAGCAGACATTAGAGCTGGGCTGGGCTTGTGACCTGCTGCTGAGTTTAGTACTGGTAGCTGTGTTGCCTTGTCAGTCTTTTAGGTTCTGTACTGCCCAAGAGAGAAGTCCTTCTGATCCAAGTAGAAGCTAAAATTCAGTGTGTAGTAGGTTGTTTTGGTTAGCAAGTGAAATGGGTTGTGTTTCAGCTTTTATAAAGCAGAAGACAGTTTCTCTGCTAGTAAATACTGTTTTGGGTTTGCTTGGGGTTTTTCTGAGGCCGTATACTGAATGCATTTTCTATCTCTTTCCCTCTCACAAGGTAACTTAATTCTTGCATCTGTTCTTAAGGTAGGACACTTAATAGACATAACAATTTCTGTGTGTTATAACAACAGCAGACTGGTTAGGATTTTGCACATCCTGTTTTTTTCAGAAGTAATCTCAATCTATTATCTCATCTCTTGTCCTTGTTCTCTAGTGCTTTCTGCTGACTGTGCAAGAGGGATTCTCTCACATTTCCTGTTTCTTTTATGCAAATAACTCCTAATCCTTTCTGTTGATTCAGTCACACTCTATTCTTTTTAGTCTATCAGGTAATATGTTACACAACTTTTTAAAAGAAATTATTTTCTTAGATCCTAACCATATAAAATTTCTTCCCTTGCTTTTTTCCTATCCATTGAGGTGTTAACATACTTTTCACAGATTGTATTATCCCCAAGAAATGGTGTGCCAGAAGCACCAATATTTTGAGCTTATTTCCAGCCCTATGTATTTATATTTCGGCACTTCACTCCACTAACTGTTTTTCTTGGTAAAAGAGGTGGCTGAAGATAAATCT
This sequence comes from Machaerirhynchus nigripectus, assembly GCA_013397975.1. NCBI lineage: Eukaryota > Metazoa > Chordata > Aves > Passeriformes > Dicruridae > Machaerirhynchus > Machaerirhynchus nigripectus. Next base: position 421,854 of record VZRQ01003116.1, on the reverse strand, counting down.
CAAGGAGTTTTGATTGATATATAACTCTCTCAGAAATTAGCAGGGTTTTCATGGGAAAATTGGAAAGCTGAGTGGACTTAGTCAAAGCAAAGTCAAGAACACCTTGGAAATTTAAACTTTTTCTATAAACAAAGCTAAATAAGAACTTGTAAGTCTGTTTCTGTTTTCAAATCTCTTTCAACTTATGTTCATTCTTGCATAGGTAAACATGGGCATGTATCATGCACATTGCAAAATGCAGTTTTTAATTTCCTGGAGGCAAGATTATTTTTTTCTTCCAAAATTACTGTTTTGTTAAGGCCTAATAAGGACTTTTATTAGTATATTGCTACTTTTGGTGTATTATTAGTAGACAGCTGTTAGTAATTGCCATGGTTGTGATCCTTAAATTAGCTGGTGGTATGTTGATTTTAGAGAATTATTAATATAGTGAGTGTACCACTAACTGGGTTGAGAGAGTTATAAATCAACATTTAAATTAAGTTACTACATTATCTTTGAAGGTGTGCCACCTGCATGACCTTAATCAGTGTCAATTGTAGCTATTTACTGATTTTTCTTCTGATAGCACTCCTGAAGAAGTCAGGACATTTTTCTTAAATGGAAAAGAAAAAAAAATTACTTTCTGAATTCCTTACAGATGAAAAGTACACCCAGTCTGCAACAGCTCATCACCGGGGCCCAAAATGACAGTGAAACTCAGAGCAAAAGTAGTTGCAAGGAGGAAGAAGACATGACAACCAGTCCCACAAGTGATACAGTTTTCTGTGATGGCAGAAAACATGTAAGTCAAGGTGAAACACAACAGAAGAGGTGTTTAAAGGGAACAGATATAAAATCTTGTGCAGAATGTTGGTGTATTTTGGATTATATTACAAAATGAAAGAGGAATTGTACTTGAGTTTGTATCTGATGAAAGACTGATGCCTTTGGCACAGTCCTCATAGTAACACTGTGAACTTTTTGAAGCATAAGGCAAACTAAATTAATAATGGATAATTGAGGGATATATCCACTGAAAATGAATAATTGATAGAACAGCTTCTTCTGAATTTTGCAAATGCAACTAACAGTCTTCCCATTTGATTATTAGGATTGGGGTTATGAATGTGGTACTTTCTCACCTAGTATCTGGCTTTTTCTCTTCAAGCTTCATTTACTAGAAGGATTTTGTCAATCTGCAAGAACTGTGGTATTGGAAATGTCAGTGGAAATTCAAATGTCAGAATGTGAGTGAATGAAGAGGAAACTGACAGTGATGGAAGCCAGGGGAGCAGTTCATAGGCTTAGGGGATGACATTGAATCATCCTCTGTTGGATGGCATTTTGAATACTGCAAATGAGAGAGAAGGAAGCTGGTTATAAATGAATTCAGCACATGCTTTAAAGCCTCTATGATTAACTGTGGAAGCTAATTTCTATCTATTAGTGATGAGGTTAAGCAAGGTGAAATAGCCAAAGAATTCGTGACTGATCTTGTAAAGAAGGGAACTAAAATGACTTAGGGAATCAAAATGAAACCACGCTGCTCACTTGACAGAGAAGCAGAAACACACACAGGGACCTTGGTGCTCTCTCATAGTTTACTGCACTGTGGAGTCTGAGGTGTTAAGCTGACAAATGGAAAACAGTTTTGTATTACATTTATGATTCTAATGACAGCCATTTGAGCTAGGCTATAGAAAGCTCAGGCTTAAAACTGAAATATTTTCTACTATCTTATAAAGGTGGAGGTCAAATTCCATTAAACTTCCCTTTATGGGTAATCGTTGGATGTTGAAGGCCACTCCATAAATAATATATCTTCCAAAACATCAGATGGCATTGTTTCCAGTCATGCCAGCAGAAGTACAATATGTTAAGTCATTGCTAAATCCTTGCTCACTGAACCAAAAGTGGTGACTTCCACGTAGAATGTATGGGATGCCAAATCAGATGTGAGGCATATTTAATGATATTCAGTCCAAACATCATTAATCATAACACCTATCCAGCCTTCCTAAATAAATAGGGTGTTGTGTGGAGTAAATATTAGAGACTTTCACAGAACTTTTATTTAGGACATAGGAGCTTAGGAAAAAACTCTGTTTGCATTCCATTGCCATAAAAGATTTTGGTGGAAAATAAGCATTTTCAGGTCTTGTGAATAAAAATATGTCAGTGAGTGAAAGAGCAGAGCTGAACAAAGCTTCAAGGGAGATTGATTACACTGATACATTTCTTGTGGAGGGGTCAATATTGTATGCAACAAGCATCAGGTCAAAACAATCCTTACACCTCTTTTGACTTCCTCAGTAAGCACTCTAACCCTTCTTTTGACACATTTGTGTGTTGCATAGAGCTTAAAAGAGAGAGCAGAGAGCCTCTGTAATAAATCTTTTGGTGTGAATTGAATATTTGGCATGCTGTACAAAGGAAGAAAAGCATCTCCATAGAAGAGAGATACGATCTTGCGAACACTGCTTTGCACTTGTAGCTGCTGGGTTGTGCAATGCAGAACTTGTTGGTCAACCAGTCCTGTGTGGGTTGGTGTTTATTTTCAGGGGGAGGAGTGATCTAACACAGATCTCTTAGCAATCTAGGGCAGTGTTGCTGAGGAACTGATCACAACAGCAGCGGTGCCTTCGTGACAAATGCTGTGTAAAAAGTTTCTAGGGTTCACCTTAAAGAATATCATTATAGATTAATGGAGACCAAACTGTTCTGAGTTGATAATTTGTTACAGTGAATGCAAGATAGCACCCTAAAGTTATGTGTCTGGGCTGGGCCACATAAAGGATTAGTCTCTTCCTTCTTTGTAGAGTCCTGGCTTCTGTAAATGCTAGACACAAGTATATGTGTGGATGGACCACATATAAAGCATCCAAACCTTTGTCCCAAAGGTGAAAGTAGATGAAGGGAGAACAAAGTGGCTGAGGTGAACTAGGGAACACCATCTTTATGTACCCACGTACAACAGCAGGAAGTATTAATATTTTAATCTCTCCTGAATTATCTGCAATACAGAATACACCATTTTTATGTAGAACTGGGACGTCTTGTAAAGGATTTACTGGATGTGCCGGCCACTTTGGTATTTCCTCTAATACATGGCAGAACCAAATGTCTTGGTAGTGTACCCTACTATGAGCTATGTATTAAAAGCAGTCTAATTCAATGGGTTTTTACTGTTTTTAGATTTCATAGGGTTTTTCTGTTCCCTTTCAGATACTTATCCTGTCTTTCTCATGGGAAGCGGGGTAGCAGTTTTATATAAAGACAGTTTCTAGATCCAGAAGTTACTTAAAGCATTTTCTCAGCCTAGAGAGTTTACTGAAGAGAAGGGGGCAAAGCAGTAGAATTGCAATTACAGTCATAATTTTCAGGTATGTTATGAAAGCAATAGAATGTTTTATACAAATTACCTTAAATTTCATGATTTGCAGTAGCTTTACAGTCATTTCTGTAAAGGTACTGGCTGTTGAGGGAAATAAATGTTTTGTTCTGTTTGATCTGAAGCTGCTTTTACCAGACATTTGTCTTTTCTTAGGGAAGTTTGTATAGTCTTAACAGCACTTGCACTGAGTCTGGCAATTTTGGCAAGGCTAACATCACAGGAGAAATAGAGTTTGCCTTAAAGTACAACTTCGGAGCTTGCATCTTGGAAGTTTGCATCAAGGGATGCAAGAACCTGGCTTATGGAGAAGAGAAGAAGAAGAAGTGTAACCCGTAAGTATTTCTGTAGAGAAGGAGAAGAAACATAAGGAAAATATTCTGCTTTTTACAATACTTATATATGTTCTGAGTGAAACAGATTCATATATGATTGTATGCCAAATTGGCACCTTCAGAACACCCAACATACACACCAACACTTTGCACACATACATGCAGCAAGACAAACAGGTTCCATACCAGTGCTTATTCCATTCTGACCATTTTCTGCTAGGAATTCTCTTTCCCTGCCTGTGGCAGTTGGGTTTGTGTGTTGCTGGTGAGTACCTTTGGGCTTCAGGAATAGCTGTTCAGTTTTTAGTTCTTAAGTTGTGGCTGAAACGTGAGGTGTCCTGTTTCTAATTCACCTGCTGACCCACCGTGGGTCACTGGGTGATTTCTATACTACTTGGGTGCTTCCATCTTCTGTGATAAAAGTAGAAATTTCAGGTGCTGCAATGTAATTTAAAATCTAAGGCTGTTTAGCAATTGTGTACCATTGTAAGAGGAAGAAATATCTACTTCTGTGCATAAAATATGCCATAGAAAATTTTCTTTGGATAATTAAACCTTAGTGATTTCTCTATTTATCACTGAAGGGTCCTCTCTGACCATGCAGTAACCACTGATAGAAAATCACCAGGTAGTATCCCTAACTACCTGTTCTTGCCCCTGCTGTCTCTCTGTATTAGAGCATTTGAGTGCCCACATTGGAATTGTGGACTTGCAGTCACCTTCACCCAGAAGGACAATGGATTTTGTGCATCCTGCAGAGAATATTCATAAAGACAAGCTTGGTGATGAGCAGTGCCTTGCTGGAAGAGCAGCCTGTGGAGAAGGGCTGTTTGGTAGCACTTCAGAAGTGGGTCAAGGTTCTCTAAGTCCCCTGGTAATTAAGGCAGGCAAACAGTTGCAGGAAGCCTGAAAGGCAATGTGGGAAGTGCTGTGTAGCAAACTTTATATTCTCTGTGGGTATATATTTATATATTTCTGTTGGTTTCCAAGCCAACTGAAAGAGTGCAGCATGCTTATTTTACATGCTTGCTGAAAAGCAGGCTTTTAACTGATGTTTGAAACCTGATGAATTATTTATTTGCTGGTTTGAAGTCTGACTGGCTGTGTTTTAATTAAAATGATCTGGGCTCACAGAACAAGAAGCTAAATCTTCTAGTACCTGTATATTTTAAAAAGTAGCTTTACCTATGGATCAGTTTGGAAAAAGTAGGGAATATATGTAAGTTCTGCACTGATGAAATGAGATACAGCTGATTTTATTTACCCAGTAACCTAATCAAGAGGCTCTTTTAAAATTCATTTGAATCATAATATCTGAAATATGTATAAGTACAGTTTAAAAATGCTTTGTATTATGTAAACAACCACTCCTTTCCCTGACAAGCTGGGAGCACTCTCTATTGCTGAAACTCTTTAGTTTTGAAGCCATAACACAAGTACAGCCTGCTGAACTGATATTAAGGGGAATATTTAAGTATTAGCATTCACTTGACCTACAGTTGAGAAACTTTGGATATGTATCATTGGTGCTTGATATTGGTCCAACTCAGCTTCCAGAAATTTTTTGTCTGGTTTTCCTTGAATCAATGTTAGGGCAATTTTGAGCCCTTTAGACAATCTCCCATTTTCATTCTAGTGACTATTAGAACAACTAGCATTTTTAAGACCAAGAGTTAATCTTTATTATTTATATGATAATGCCTTTTTTCTCTACATGGTACCTGATGTTGTAAAGATGAGATTTTCTTCATGAACAAGCAGCAGTGACCCTAAAGTTGATTGAGTTTGTTTTTTTTTTTGAGCACATAATGTGCTGTTTGTTTTCATTATAAAGCTGTCACTACAACTGACAAGGTGACTTCTTTAGAGGGCTGTTTTATCAGAGGCCAAGAGTATGACAACAGGATACCTATTCAGTTCCTAATCCTTTCCCAAGTACAATGGAATTGAAACACATTAACTTGCTTGGTACACAAGGATCCTTATAGTCTAGCTGCTTTTATTGAGAACATATATAAATTACATTTTGCCATTTTTTTGCTTGGGAGCTTACAAAGTCAGAGTTGTTTAGGTATTAAGAAAAATCTCCTCTCATCCAATTGTTTTTTTCATTTGATGCTCCCTACCCTTTCTGATCACTTTTCATATATTTTTCTCTTTTATTTCCAAGGTATGTGAAGGTTTATTTACTTCCTGATAAATCTCCTCGGAGTAAGCGGAAGACAGCTGTCAAAAAGAGCACAGTGGATCCAGAGTTCGATGAGACGTTGAAGGTAAGGTTTGGAATTCCATGCTGCTAATGTGCTTCTCCGTGGTACAATCGTGCGAGTTCCAAACCGACCTGATGGGGCAAATTTAGGAGTCAAATAATACTGACTGACAATAATAATTTTAAAAATTATGTTTTTCATTCTAAATAGGAGAGAGTTGCTTTTGGAGCTGCAACAGTAAATTGCAAACCATTAGAAAACTCTGCCTTTGTTCAGGAGAGTACTTTTAGTGAATACTAGTATTGTTCTGATTTACCTTGTGGTAAAAGCAAAGTGTCTTCCACACATGCTTTTACTTGTACAGTCAGAAACTGGGTGTATTGCAGAACAGCTGTAATTTTACACAAGTATCCCTTTCACGTGATACCCCTTTGGTTAGTGCCACTGGAAGCGTCTCTCTACAGTTAACTGGATTCCAACTGAAATATCTAAAACACTGTCTGCTTCCTTTTCTCTGTGCTACTGGTGCTAGGCTATTTCTTTGCATGGCCCAATTTCAAACATTAATAATTCCACCAGAGAAGAGTAGTTATGATTTCAGCTCCTTAACGCCTTTCAATATTGCTTCTTGCATCCTTGTTAGAATTGTGTATAGGAAATGGAAGCCATTATTCTTATTTTACAGACACTTCATGAAATATGAAGCTGAGTACTGTCAGCTGGGGGAGCCTGCATTAGTTGGTTGTTCCCAGCTTTCTCAGCTCCCCTTTTGTACTCAGATCACTGTAAACCATTTTTTTTTGTGTGTGCTGTGGCGAGCTGCAGTAGAACATAAGATGTGGAGTTCTTCAGTAATATGTTGTCTTGGAAGAGATATGTAACAAAGTTAGTGGAGGGGCAAACTTGTAGTGTTGCTTCTTGAACTACACAAAAGTTTCAGTGTTAGCCCCAGCTCCTGGTGCGTATGAACATCAAGAATCAGTAGTGAGTGAAACAAGCAAAATGTTTGTAAAGACCATAGTTAAAGTTTCATAATAACAAAACCAGATTTTTGTAATGTATGTTGTTCTTATACAGCCCAAGGTGCCTCTGTAGGTTTAAGTTGGGAGAAAAAAAGAGCTAGAAGTTGAAATCATTGATCCTAATTTTGTAATCCTTTTTCAATGCCAGAGTCATGCAGAAGTAATAAAAAGGTGAGTGAGAACTGCGCTGGCTGCATAAACTCTAAAGGTGTTTACTTAGAAATGTATTAAAATAGTTTAATGATTAGTTTATCCAGAGTAGCAAAAATGGTCAAAAGTACATAGCACTGCTGCAGGTAAACTCCATCATCAGTTGAGATCCAACTGGGTGGGATTCAGCTGCAGGTTAAGGCACCTGCATTGTGTGAGAGCTGTGCAGGTGCTCTTGGCAGTCACTGGAGCTCAGGGTGATCAGACACAGAGCCCACACCCGGCTTGTGATTCAGCAGCCTAAATATGGGTACTGATCTCCTTGCCTGTGCCATTGCCTCCAGCTTTCCATGCAGGTCACCTATGGGCTTGGTTTGCCAGCTCCAGTGGGTATATTAGATACCCAGCAATGTCTCAAAGGGCTCTAACTATGTTTGGAGAGTGGATCAAGGCTTTAATTAGTGAGCAGCTGAATTGCTTCCTTGACCCTGCTGACTGCATTAAGTAATGCCCACTGACCAGAATGGGAGTTTAAGCACCATCATTAGATGTCTTCATCTTGAACTGGCTTTCAGAGCAGCCACGTTCTACTGGGAGTATAAATAGAAATATATACATATATGTAAAAAACCAAAACACACACATAAACCCCCCCCAAAAAATACCAAACAAAAACCACCCCTCAAAACCCCAGAAAAAGTGATCAAGAGTTATTTAAAGTTCTGAATTAATCATCAAAAACTTTAGCAAGGCAGGCCAAGGTATTCCTCGAATGTTGTTTTCTATTTGAATGAGTATTATTCAGCATTTAAGTAGTTGGGGTTTTTTCAGACTGCGAAGCACACTCAGACAATGTGGTTCTGTCTGCACCCAGAGGCCTTCAGTCATGCTGTGCCTGGGCTTCCTGGGAGCAGGGCATGAACATGGGCCTGCATTCATCCTGTGCATTGCTCTATAAATGCTCTTTATCTTTCTAGTACAAGATTGAATACTCCCGGCTAAGAAGTCGGCAACTTCAGATCTCTGTGTGGCATGCAGGGGCCCTCAAATACAGGGTGTTTTTGGGGGAAGTGGTGATTCCCCTGGCAGCGTGGAATTTCGAAGAGGACTCAATGCAGTTGTTTGACTGGTACCCGCTCAAACCCAAGGTGATTCTTAAGTTTTTGTGCTTATTTGTACTTTAAGAGCATGATGTAGTGAAAGCCATGAGAAAAATCACTCCTGTAAGATCACTGAGGGGAAAATGCTGTCAACCCAGCACATTGGCAAGATATGTTGGAAACACAAATAAGCTGTGAGATGGATGTGGAAGAGAATGATTTCAATAATGCAGACTCCTGTATGTCCCTTTGTTCAGCTTGAGAAGCCTGATGATGAGCTTATCCAGTACAGCGGTGAACTCCTTGTGTCTGCAAAGCTGTCGGTGCCAGCCCAGTATCAAAATCTCCAGTTTGAAGGTATAAAATGTTTTGGCATACATGAGTGTTTAACAGTTGCTCTCAATGATCTTAGAAGTCTTTTCCAACATAAGTGATTCTATGATTCTGTGAATTCCCTGGCTAGAAAGGAATTGAGATCAATGAAGGGCTGGCCAAATACCCATGTAATATTTCTGTACGGATTTTTTAACAGCTACAGCAAATCATGCTTTGTGGTATTTTATATCTTAGATTATTTAAAATCAAAATGTTTTCAAGCTTTGTATATTTGTTCTTTTTAATGCCAACAAAAGTTGTATGTTATAACGGGAGCAGTATGATGCATCCAGCTGTTTCCCAAACTTGTGCCTGTCATGATGTTACCAGTAGAGATCATTCTGGAGGTCAAACAGCAGTTCTGCTGTCCAAGGCAGAGATTGCCAATTTAGAGAAAAAGTGGAAGGGAAGTATGTGCAGAGGTACCAGACCAGCACCCTGGGCTTCCTCCAGTAGTCTCATCTTAGAGAGATTGTTTCACTTGAAAGGTGTTAGGTTCAAAATGTGTAGTCAGGATTCAATTTCTAGTAATGAAAACTTGCAAGCTACACTAAGTATTGCTGTAGTATGTCAGAGCAAGCACCTGCCGGTGGAGTGAAATGAACACTTTGAGAGGGAGGGATACGAAAACCTCCTTTTCCTTACCTCCCTAGACCTTAGTGAAATGTACAGACGTTCAGAGCTCTAAAAGTGCTCTCTGTGTCAGGGCCACAGCAGCAGGTAGAGACCAATAGGAAGCTCTAATTAGCTGTTTTGTTTTTTTTGTTCTCTTTTCTTTTCCAAATGACCCCAAAGTTACCAACTCAGTATCTTCCATTTTTCCTCCCTATGCCTGCCTGTTTTGGGTCTCTGCTCTGTGCCTCGAGCTGTGAGCAGAGCAGCATCACACCATGGGTTTGGCTCTCTCCGCTGCTTCTGACTGTTCCAGAGAAATGTTTCTGTGTGTACTGCCCTGTGTTTACTTTTCACAAACACAACAGAAAGCTTTGTCTTTGGAACAGGGATCACAAAGCAGCCAGCAACTCACCGCTTGGTTTTCTTTGTGTGTGAATCATTCACTGTACAAACGTTCAAATCTTTCAAATGTTCCTAGTCCAGCCTTATGACTCCTTATCTCAGTAGTGCCACTTTAGGCGTTCTCCTACTTACTTTTAGCAGCATCTTAAGCTATGAGCTGAACTAACTGGGCATTTCATGTGATAAGTGCTCCTTTTTCAGGAAACAAAGACCGAGGAGTTCTCAACTGCCAGCTTCAGGTTATGATATTTGGGGCCAAGAACTTGCCCATGCTGAGATCTGCTGGAATGCTGAACTCCTTTGTTAAAGGGTATGTCTGAGACCTAACACTTCAAGTAGAGAATGTCACACGTGTTCTGTGGAAATTCACATATTAATGTGTTTTCAGCAGGAGACTGGCTTGGGAAAGGGGCATTGCCCACACTCTTAGTCAGACTTCCTAGTAATGGTGACACTTGGGTGACTGCAGAACAGCAGCAGTTTTCAGGGTGGTGACTGGCAGGTCCCGTCTGCCCTTTTGGTCTTGAACTTTAGATTTTAATTATGTCTTTAGATTTAGAGTTCACTAGTTTAAGTATGTGCTCTTAGCTATTAGGGGAGGAGAAAAAAGGTGCAAATAAAGAGGGTGTTGTCACAGTTTCAGCAGTGCCTTTGCAGAATTAAGTATAGCTCTGGATACATTTAACTTGAAACTTTTAACATTTAACATGAAACTTTTATCCTCTTCATTCTGGACATTTTGAAAGAGAAGGAACTGAATTTTTCTTCAGTGTGCTGAGCAGCTTGTACATGGGATTGTTTTACTTTGTTGCTGTCAGGCATCAGATGCCACTGGAAGTATTATACTGGAGTAAACTTATATCTCATAAAGCCACTTCACCTGTTGTGGCATCCACCTTTGGTGAGGTGGGTGAGCATTTCATCTCCTGAAAGGCAGGTTTCAGGCACTATTGGGTAGCAGCATGTGGAGCAAAGATGCCTTCAGCAGTCAGTGACAACGGAGTCAAAGCAGACTACAAGAGCCTACTTGCACCTGCACTAAAGGCTGGCAGGAAAAGCTGCAAGTCCCAAAATAAACACAAGAGCACCATGTTCTACCTTACACTAAGGCTGAACTTTCTTGCTATTTAAGGCAAACCAAAGGGCCCTAGTTGGTTATTGAAAATGTTCCATTTTCTGGTTGAGAAATCAGTAACCTTGCTGAACTCCTATTTTTTGGGGGAAGTTGTCTTATCCTTCCAGACCAAGCAGAGGTAAAGCAAAAGTCTCCTGTCCTGAAGAAAGAAACCTGTCCACAGTGGAAACACTTGTTTGTCTTTGATGGTGTGACCCCAGCTCAGCTACAGCAGTCATGTCTACATCTGACTGTCTGGCACAAGTCACCTTTCAGCTCAAGTGATCAATTCCTAGGAGGAGCCAAGCTTGGTGCAAGTAAGTTCTTTGTCGCTGAAAGTAATTTGGGAAAAAGTTAATTTAGTTTACAGCAGTAAATAATTACACTGCACTATTTATTACCTGGAATCATGTGCCTAGACATACAGTCACAGCCTCTGTCAAACTTGCAGTCTTGGGCTCTGATCCTGCAAGGACTGATGCAGGTGCTTCAGTTCAGGTCGGTGCAGAACACCAAGGTTGTCAGTGGACATTTTCAGGAAAGCCATTTGTTAGCATGGTGATTTTTAGGGTCAGAAAGCACAGGAATGGTGTGGCTCTAACTCACACAGAGCTCTACATATTTTTAAAGACTTATTCCTTTGTTTTCTATGAATTGGCTTATTTTAAATAACTTCTCATCAAAAGGAAGCAGGAGCACTAATCATCTCATAGACTCCAACCTTCTTATGTTTGTGCTTATTATTTTACATCCATAAATCAATCCAATCAAATAAATATAGGAGGTGAAACTTGCTCAGAAGGGGCTGTTGGATGTTTGAAGTTTTGGCCTCTGCTCTAACAGAAGAGTGAGCTTTCTTTCTTCTTTCTCAAGGCTGAGCAATGTCTGAGAAAAACGCTCTGCTCACTGAATAAGCCCTGTTTCACTGGTAGTTCAGCAGGGAAGCATTGTCCCTTGAAGGCTGCCCTACAGTCTCCCACCCTTGTCTTCCCAGGAAGTTAAAGTGCTGTGGGTTTCAGTATTTGAGAGGAAACGGTCAAATGTTGTTTTGGTATCAGCATGCACTTTACAGGAGTATTATCACTGGTCGTAACTCAATGTTGTTCAGGCTTCCTCATGAACCTTTTTTGCTTATCCCAGCCGGCATTTGCCTTTCTGCCAGAGCAGGGACTATCTGCTTGTAAGTGATCCAAGCCTGGAAATGGATCGAAGTCAGTGGAGATGAACTGAAGCAGGAGACTTAATAGCAGCATGGCACTATGAGCATTCACGCTTGCTCTTCTGCTTTTAGTCATACAACCAAAAACTTTTTCTTTGCTGCAGGTTGCACTCTTCAGAGAGTGATGCCAGTTTAACAGTGTGTAAATAATAGTTCAAAAGTATAAATACAGTTTACTGCACTTAGTGCCTTAGGAGCTACAGAACAGCTGAAATTACTGTAGAAGTGGGTGAAAGGGTTGGCCAGAAGTTGGGTAAGGCCAAGTGAAAAGTAACTCTCTGGTCTTTCCTTTTGCTTTCTTGCAGATGAATTGTTTGGCTCTATGGACCTTGTGTCTCAGGCAGTGCTCCAATGGCAGGAAGTGCTCTGCAACCCAAACACGTGGATGGACTTCACACTTGTACTGCATTCAAATAAGGAAAACTTTAAATCATGAGAGACTATCACCAACAATTCTCCTTCCCCATGTCTGATGTTTTAAACTGAAGTGGTATGTACACTTCAGGTCTGGGAAAACACACACTGCAACAGCATCTATTCCAATTTTTGGGGAATAGAATTATGTATTTGAACATGTGTGACAGTCTGAATGTTTTATTTCTTCAAAAGTTAAGGCTTTAACCTGTGTCTCTAGGTGAAGTGTAAGGGTAATATTGTTTCTTCAGGAGTGACAGCCTGAGTTTGCGATGCATTAGCTGACAAAGCAACGGTAGCCAGACAATATGCAGCTTTCTATTTCCAGGCCTAGCAGAACTGTTACTATTTAATTTAAAGTACAACCAGGGGTACTTCAGGGAAAATAATTGTTACAGCAAGAAAGTTACATTATTTCACTCTGCTGTTGCTGTTTTAGCCACAGAATTCAAAACCAGCTTGTATTTGCTTGCTGCAAATGGGTGATGTAAATGCCTCTGTGTTTCAGCATTATCCACACTGCCACTCTTTCATGTGACCCCAAAAGCTTTGGCCTCTGGCCACATCTCTCAAATGTGTGCCTACAGCATATAGTACTTAGAAAGTTAAATGTATAAATTCTCTATCAGTAGCAGGGTGGGACTACAGCCAATGGAATAAGGGCGGGTGCAAAAAGTTCCTTCTTATCAGCTGCCCCTGAAGACAGAATTAACAACTCTGATCCATAGGGTTGTACAGCACATGGCAAGAGTGTAGCCAGGTTTATCATTTCTTCACGTGGACAAGCTTATGGCCAAGCTCCTGGGGCAGTTTGCCTTGCCTTGGATGTAGCTTTACAGTCAGCAGAAACTTCTTGTGTACCACTCTAACACATGCTGCTGTGTTATACTTTTAGTCCTTACTGCAACTATTCCCCCTTCTTCCTTTCTAGGTCAGTGTGGCTTTTAAGTATTTGAGATATAAAGACACAGGGACTCAAGCCAAGCTCAGGAACTGAAAGAGCAGTAGCACAACTTACACAAACTACACCCCACACAAGAAACACTTCACTCCATCGCCTTTGTTACTTTGCAGATCTTTTATTTAGATGGTTGCTGCTGCAAATAAAAAAAAAACCCCACACAAGATTCAACTCAAGTATAATGCAGCATAGGTACTGTAAATGAAAGAGAAGAGGTGACAACATACTGTATCTCACTTTCTAACAGATTTTCAAGGAAAAAGGGGAGAGTGGGGGAAGGATGGTCACAGAAATGCTCTCTACTAGAGAGAATACAACTGTGATATAAACAAGCAGTCCCTTCATCTTTGGAGTCTGAAACTTTAAATCAAACATTTAAAAAAATTAGAAAATTTGTTAGAAAAATAGGTGCAGTAAAATTGTATATATTGGATCATGTGTACATATAACAGTTTCCATTAAGTAAAAAAATGATCTTTACAAATAATGCTTTATAGTAAATAATCAGCTGCACTGTATCAGACTACAGTCTTGTTTAGGCATTTTTACAGATGCAAGTCTTATTAAATCTGAAAAGTAACAAAATATACAGAGCAAAACTATTTCCCTTTAACTAGTACTGCAATTCACATATTGCATGTTATATATATATATATAAATACTACACTATAACTGATCAGTAATGAAGCTGGAATGCAAACACAGTGGTGTCTTAGATTCCAGGAGTATTTGCTACTTGTTACATGAAGAGGGTATCAGTGTCCTTATACCACTTCTGAGCCATCACTGCACAATTTCTCCAGTTGAGAACAGCAGCCAGAAAATATCTAATTTCTACACAAAGTAGTTCTGAGGTGTTGTCAGTTCTTTTGTGTGGGGCAGCAGGAGTGGGGGAACATGGGCATCAAGACCAAGGTAAAAACAGGGTGTACAAGCATTGGTGTGTGGAGGTACAACACCCATACAGGTGCTTGCAAATCCTGAGTTCCACAACCTGTCTTCTCAGCTGTCACACTTTACACTGTAGCTAATAATACAAAGACATATGGCACAAAATTCACCCACAGATGCTTATCTTTTAGACCAGGCTGAATCCAGCACCTGCACAGGACACACATCTTTAAATAGAAGCACGGCCTGTTAAAATTTGTCTTGCTTAAAGAGAGATGTGACATAAGGCCTTTTGGCACTAAGCAAAGGCATGAGCAAGTTACCAGGATCTGTGGTACAGTAAGTTTTAAACGATATCAAATTTCACAGACAGTTCAGAATAAAAGGGAGATTCAAACACCTCTGGGCTTAGAGAACATTTGTTAAGTGTCATACAGTGACCCCTCCTCAGGAAAAAAAAAAAACAAACCAAAAAACCAATACAACAAAAACCCCAAAACAAGAACACAGCATTAAGATCTGCCTTTCCCACAGTCCTGTCTTCTTACAAGCATCTTTACATTGCCTCAAACTCATCAATTCTCTGCTTGGTGTTGCCTTGCCGGATCTGCCGCAGCGTCTTGTACTTGTCCCGTCCCTGGCGCATGTTCTCTGAGTGGATGATATCGTTTTGGGTCCTCTTGTTCTCATCTCGAGCCTGGGCCAGCTCATCTGTCAGCGCCTGCAAGATGAAGAACATTAAATACAGGTTAGATGTGAGAAGCTCTCAGCTTCGGACAGTCGTGTTCTTGGGGGAGAGCTGATAGTTGTTAATGCCTCAACAGAGCAGTGACGTGGATACAACACAGGTTTTCTATAAACACTATGGATGATTTAAGCAATGTCAAAGCTTGAGCAATGAGCGTAATCTTTATATACCTTGCCTTTATTTCAAACTTCCTACAGGAACTGTAAACAAAGAGAAACTGCCATGCTTTTTGTGTTTAACCAAGTAGTTAAAGGACCTGTTGTCCAGGACTGATTGGTTCAATTGCTCTGCCTCCTCCGAGCAGTGCCTTACCCGCAGCTGGCTCTGTACACGTGCGTTCTTCTCTGCCTCAGTGATGCGCTTCTCCTCATTGCGGTCATTCCTGATGCCCTCGCTGGAGAACTCGGCACTGTAGGCAGAGTACTCAGAGCCCTCATCTTGCAAGTTGTCGTGGACATGGTAATTCACTGGCTCATAGACAGGGGGTGGGGGTGGAGGTGGAGCAGTCATTACCAGGTGTAACTCCTCCCTGGTCTTTACCAGATCCTCCTGCGCTTCCCTGGCCTTTGGAAAAAGAGTGAAAAATATTTTAAGTGCATTTCTTGCTTTAAATCAGCTTAATGAACACTTAAATGCTTTATCTTCCCAGTTTTTTCAATCTGCTATGAAAAGCAAGAGAGAATTAAATGTCTGCAGCTGATGGTACTCTATTATTAGAGAACATTTATTTTTTTTACTAGCAATGCTATCATCATCATCAACCACTGTGTAATGTTCAGGGGTCTGAACAAAGAATATTCTTCCAATAAAACAGCCCAGAAAAAGGTTCTTTGGAAAGCTACAATTATCTTCATTCTATTCTCTATGTGAAGAGCTGTAGGCTGAAGACACGTGTTCCACAGAGTAAGAACTTGGGAACCTAAGTTGGCATTTTTAATGCAATTATACACCAGGCAGTCACCTTCTCTGCTACTGCAGTAAAAAAACCTTCTTTTGTGTCCCGCAGCACTTGCTGGGGGGCACTGGGAGTACCAGCACTCCGAGCCTTGTGTGGTTTGTCTTTGGTTTTAGTGCAACACTTAACTCTCCTGATCCAGGTATCAGGAAGCCACCAATAACAGCGCTCACTCCTCAAAAAAGATACTGCAGCGTGGCTGCAGTTGCAGCATCTTCTCTTGACTGATGTAATGTTTTCAGATATTATATCATGGATTACATGCATTATTTATTCATGTGCCCCTTCCTCTCCAAGGCTCCAAGACAATGATCATAGTTTTAGGTTTTATATAGGCTTTCACTCTGACTTTTGACTGAAGGGTTGTTAGAAGAAAGGTGTTTTTGCAGGCATATTGCACGTTCATCACAAGTTTGCCCTTCTTCACTGCTGTGCAGACGTTTGCCTCCACATGTTTGAGAAGTCACACCAGGCTAAGCACCACAGTATTCTCTGCTTAAGCATAGACCTTAAGCAGATACTCACTCTGATTTGCCACTCTTCAACCTCACTCTCTTTACGCTTCCTTGCCTCTTCAAGAAGTGCTATCTTGGCTGTGTACTCTGCAAGCTCTGTAGCCTGTTGGATAATAAAATGGGAATTATAAGGAGTCTTAACCCCCAACCCAACCAAAAAACCAAACACAAAAAAAAATACTGTTAACTGTAATAGAGACTGAATAGGAAAGTAAGAACTAAAAATTAGATTGCTTATGATAGAAACCAGTGCCACAATGCCCTGACGTGGTCCAGTACTTCACTGCACTAAGTTTTTCCCTGGACACGATGGCTTTGCCTTCCTCAAGGGCACCGTAACATGTCTGTGTATCTTGTTCTCAAAATAACTGGGTCTTACCAGCTGTTCCTGGCTCTTTATCTGGTCCATAGTTTGTCTCTCCAGCTCTTCCTTGGCCTGCAGAGCTGCCAAACGGTCAGCTTCCAGGCGTTCTGCCTCCTCCTGGGCTCGTTTCCTCTCCTCCTCCAGCTGAATGGCTCTTTGGATCTGATCTGACAGCTCTGCAAAGAGACAGATCAATGGGGTTAGTCCACAAGTCTGGTTAAAGCTAAGGAACTTCAGTCTCTTAGGTAACTGCAGAAGTCATGACAGGACTACTCCAGTTTGCAATACTCCCTTCACTGTGCACCTCAACGTAATTATTTGCATAACACACCAAGTAACTTACTTTCAGAAGCAGTCAGATACACACTGTAATTAAATCTTCTGCAAGATGTTTGTACTGAAGTCTGTAATATTGGCAAGACCCTGCTGCCCTTAATTGACAGTTTGCTGCACGGACCAGATGTTGCTGCCTCCAATGTGCTCTTCTGTGCATTGGAACAGAAGCTTCCATTTCACTGGAAAGACTTGTTCCCAAAGTACTTTTTCTATTAGGAGTTAGTAAAAAGTACTTGAGGGCTGAACTCTTGCTCACTGCTGGAAGAGGCTGTGCTACTTAAATCCTCCCAGCAACAGGAGAGAAGAGAGTTCCTGCCCTTTGGTTCCCAATTAAATCTGCAGATGTTATGCTACTCTCATATTTTGGATGCACATCTGTATATTTAGCTGTATAGGCAGACATTAGTAAGTCTTGCCAAGTGATCCCAGTGTCACCAGGTTTAGGCAAGGCATAGGCAGCAACCTGTACAACCCCTCTATGGAGCACAATACATGTGGTCTGGTCAGCCAGGACAAGTACTTTACCTTTCTCTGCTTTCTGAGTCTTCACTTCATACTCTTGTAGCCTCACCAGCAGCTCCTCCTTCTCCCTCAGCATTTGCTCTTTCTCCCTCTCAATTGTCTCTCTCCTCCTCTTTTCATCTTCTAGTTGTTTCCTGTTAGAAACACATTTCATGCTGGAAGCTCACTTTCCGACCCAAGCTAGTGCCAGACAAGAAAGCTGACTGGGAATCTCTCCAGGCAGCTCAATAGGAAAGTGGCTGCCACGAAACAGGAGCCAGCAGACAGAAATAGGCCATTCCTTCATCTCCTCAGAATTTTTGCTCAGCTTTGGATAACCCATTTCATAAAAGCATTTGTATTTTTGTTGGTTGCCACAGAAATTTAGAATCCCAAATAGCTTCTAGACACAGAGAGGAAAAACAGGACATGTACTGCAAGGCAGAGGAGATGTAACTTTGTTACTTCTGCCATATGGAAAGTCAAGGAGGCGTGAAAACAACAGCACTGAGGGACTGGAGACAAACAATCCCCAAGTACAGGAGAAAAGCAGCACGATTCCTTGAATCATAAGCAACCTGCAGCCAGTGGTAGAATTGCTATTCCTTTTCCTTGCCTGTAAGAGATCTCCCAGTTCCTTCTGTCTTTATAGTGTACACACGTGCTCCCTTTTAAGGGAAGGTTTCCCCTTACTCCCAACCAACCAGTGGCCCAGCACATAAATCAGATACCAACGCTCAAGAGTCACGAAAACCCTTCTCTAGGTGCACAACACCAGAGCCTGCTGTGCCTTTACTTGCACATTTCCTTGCAGCTCTTGAGGCTGCAGCCAGGACAGCTGACCGTGTAGACACAGGGCCAAGCAGAAAGGGTAACACAATCCTAATGCAGGACACCCCGATCCCTCCTGTACTCCAGTGCTCCAGGACCACACGTGCTCCTTGTGAGCCTGGGATGGCTCAGAGCCTCTCCCAGGTGAAATCCCTGTTACTGACCCCTGCCCAGCAGGTACAGCTGCTTGCTGAACCCTGGCACTTTGGGGTCATCTATTTCTGCCACCCCATGTCAACGGCCTGTATCCAAGCCCACCTTTCCAGCTGTTTCTGGTGCTTCTCCTCCCGAGCCTGGGCTTTCATCTGCTGCACCTCAATGGTGTCGGGCTTCCTGCGCCGCATGTACAGCTCATGGTTGCCCATGCAGAGCTGCAAGATCCTCTTGTTAATTCTCAGACGAGGGGCATAAAACACAAAGTCCTAGGGGAGAGACACCACAGTCATTTTTTGCAAACACGCTTTCTCTTCTCCCACCTAACTGCAGACAGAACATCCTGCCACTAATTTCATTCTAATCCAGACATACGTACAAGACCATTTAAACATAGCATCAGGGACTGCAAATATCACCTGAGCCAAAACTATCATGATTTATATTCCCCATTTATATTCCCCATCTACATGGAATTGACAAGTTACTCTTCTAGAAAAACCATCTTTAGAGAAAATCCCAAGTTGATGAAGTCTAATTTAAAAGGCGATTGTTAGATGTTGCAGAAGATTCTGGGTTGGCAGGTAAACACCTGGGCAACACACAGACCTCTAGTATTGAGTAGTTTTTCAGTTTGCAGTTTTGTGACTGAAAGATAAAGCACAAACTACAAATGTAACTTTGTAGAATTTCTTGATCTATCTGAATCAACCTTCAGGGCCCCACATGCATTTTTTCAGAGAAAAATGCCTTTCGATGTAAATATTTTCCGTTCCATGGCATTTCCTAGTTAAGTTGACCTAGGCTGTTATAAGAGTGTCAAATGAAAGCTAATTTTTAACCACCAACTGCATGGGTTATTTGGAACATCAGGTTGCAGGCAGTAACAAAACACAAGATATTCTAAAATTTCTGGTTCAGTAAAAAGAACATTCCCAAATTTATTACTATCTGTCTTATAATCACACTTTTACAGAAACTATAAACCAGATTAGATCTTCTAGAAGAAAACCGGCTAAGAAAGGGATACAGAAGGCCTGAGTTCATTACCTCCCTGATGATTTTTCTGAGTCCACAACCACACACATTTTCAACACAGTCTGAACTTACACAGTAGACAAACATCCTTGTGCTTTTTCTGTGTGCTACAGGGACAGTGGGCAAGCTGCCACGTTACCACCATAAACCAGTGCCCATTCCTTGGAATCACTCTCCTATGGATTGCCTCACTGTTAGCCATATATGGAACCAGGAATGGAAGCACTGATCATGTTTTCAATTGCCTGAGCTCAGAGGCACAATTGTGGCCGTCTTTGGGAAGACTAGAAGTCACACTAGAACAATTAAAAGCTCCCTAAAGTGGTATTAAGATGAATGTGCTGACAAAGACTGATTTTCTCCAAAGCATTTCCCTAATGCACACACTGGCTGCCGAAGAGGCAGTCAGGGCAGCGTGTTGTGCTCTCCCACTAAATCCTGCCAGAGCCATTCCAAGCCACACAGGTCTGATCCTGGTAAAAGTGACTGTAAGCTGCTCATCCAACCTCCTGCTTCTGACAAGTAATTGTAAAAACAAATAGTTTGTGCACATTGTGATGAATAGTCCTATGCTGAGGCAAAGCTCACTTACATGAAAATAAATACTGAGGGCATGGATGGTGCTTGCATTTGTCATTTAAGGCCATAATCAAGGGACAAAACATTCAAATAAGATTATAAAAGAATTCCTTTCTTTCCTCATCCCCAGCCTACCCCAGATCTCACACAACTGGGAGCATTGCGCCTCAATATTTTAAAGGTAACGTGCTGAAGACCTTGGAGTATATGGGCAGACAAGTCTAAAAATTAAAAAGCTTATTCTGGGCAAGGTGCCACAGGACTCTACCCTCTACATTACTGTCAATTTAAACACAAGCATGTAGAATCCTCCTAATTAAAAGAGAGCTTCCAACCCACATCTTGGTCGGACTGAGTATTTTGCTGCAGTTATAATACCTGCCTTTTTAAAAGGAGACACAAGCACATGAAAAGACCCAGACAACTTCCTGAGTACTCAGAATTAGTGCCCAGATAAATTCTTCTTTTAGGCACAGCTTTAAACATACCACCAGCCAGAGGGAAAAGGACAATTGACAGAGAAGGAGGAAACACAACGGAGGTTTTCAATGTTAACACCTTTCTGTCCCAGCCTTTTGCAAGCCTTCCATTTCAAACGCAGTCAGATTTACTCTTTGGGGAGTGGGTGGCAAGCTGTGATGTGTGTTTTGTAATTATGTACAACACATGCAAGAGGCTCTTCTATTGAGGAAAGCATGCCTGACAGACCAGCTTTCTGTCTCTGGGGAGTTTTGTTGATTTTCACTAACAGCATCACAGAAAAAACTCCTCTCCCCCAGGTTCTTATCTGAAGGAAGGAAGAAATCCCTGCAGCACACTGTGCATAAGTATCCTTTAAATTACGGGGAGAATCTTTTTCTGTTAGAGATATTTATAAGCCACCATCTTTTCCCAAAGCCAGGCTGCTTATTATTTCTCAGGGCTGTACTTACCCACCAAGGCCACGTACTGGGGTGGGGGAAGACCAGAGGAGGTCTTTCTCAACTACTCCAATAATTTCACAAGACTGACAGAATGACATCCACCTATACCAGTTATTCCGCCTTATGGTCTCAACAGGTCAAAGTAAGTTTCTAATTCCCCCCTAAAATAACTCTGAAAACATACTTCTAAGTATTGAAAATCAACATTCACAGGTACCTACACTTCAGTTCTCCACCAAAGTCATACCCCTGAGATTTACCTTGGTGTTCAAAAAAGTCAATACACACTACATTTTACTTTGTCAGTAGTGTGGAAGTGAGCAGTGACAGATGGGAAGCCATATGTGTCCATGTGGTTTTGCAGTAGCATTTGAACTACTTTTGTAATTCTTTTAATGAACATTTTTAATGTTTGGAGTTTTTTAAATGAAAAAAACAAAAATGAAATTTATCTATCAGCTTCTATGCACTGAAAGAAATGCAGAGAGGACTCTTAGAACTAGCAAAGACTTTTAAATCTGAGCATGAAGTTACCTAATTTGCTACCAAAAAAAGGACTCTGCAGTTGTAAAATCATTGTCTTTTTCCACATTAGCTATCACTATAAGCCCTTCATTTATGCTGAACAGAAAAACAGTCAGCTCTAAATACACTCTAAATATGAAAGCTTATTTTGTATCTAGAATATCTGCAGCTTTCTCCTCTCCCAAGACTACTTTATTTTGAGATGAAACAGTATCACTTGTTCATATGCAATATGCAGAAATCCCTTCTGGATATACTTACTGGTGCCTTCTTGTCAATAGGCTTTATAACAAACTTCTTGTCATTGAAAGAGATGTTCCTGATTTCACTCCAGGGGAACCCAATCTTCGGGGTTAGTCTGGAAAGAAGAAAAACTTGTTTTAAGAGATGATGCAATAAACATTTTTCCCTCATATTGCTTCTAACACACAGACTTGGTGGAATGCAATGCTTCACAAAGCTCTCCCAGCAGAGAGAAAACAGTAATTGAACCAGAATACCACAGGGAATAGGAAAAGAAGCCCAGTAATCTCCCTTACTGAGTCTCTTCCAATTTTCATCAGCTACCCTACTGACCTTTGACTACGTAATAGGGATGGAGTCTACTGAAGCCACATGCTCACCTGCTTTTAAGCTTGTTTCTTTGAAATCCAGGCCCAAAATCCACAGCATGCAGACTTTACGTGCAGTGCTTCCCAGGGGCCTCTCGCACACCATGGGAGGCATAAGCCAAAGTAACTGAGCTGCTCCCCACACCTTACAGCAGCCACAGGCAAACCTACCCTGCTGTGTTACACCTAGCCCAGTCACCTCCATGATGCCTTCACTCTGAAGTGCTGGACAGGCACAATTGGTAGGAGATTTATTTTCTTTTGTTTCACAGAATCACAGAATGGGTCAGGTTAGAAGACACCACAGTAGGTCACCTGGTCCAACCTCCCTGCTCAAGCAGGGTCATCCTAGAGCACATGGCACAGGATTGTGTACTGAATATCTCCAGTGAGGAAGACTCCAAAACCTCTCTGGGCAACCTGTTCCAGTGCACGGTCAACCGCACACTAAAGAAGTTCTTCCTCACATTCAGTTCCTGTGCATCAGTTTCTGCCCATTGCGTCTTGTTCTATTGCTCAGCACCACCAAGACCAGCCTGGCTTCATCCTCTTGACACCCTCCCTTCACATATCTCCTCTCCTAGATTACAGGCAAGGTCAGTAACAAAGGGCCCTGTTCTTTTCTTCCATACAAACTGCTCTTTCAGCCCATCCCATGAGTCACCAAGTGGAACTTTACTTGCTGGTCATGCAACAAGCTGTGCCACGTGGCTCCCCACTATTGAAAAGCTCCCCTATGAAGCAAAGGGCAAGATTCAGACTCCCACTCTTCCTCGCTGCTGAGGAGTCCAGGTCTGTTGATTTGTTTGAAATTGTTTCTATAAAACTCACCAAACATTTTAGATTTTCCTCTGCCTTAATTTCTCCAGACTCTTGCATATAAAAAGCATCCAGTTTGTCATGAGATCAAATGCTTCTGAGCCATTCCAATACTTCACCTTCACACACCTGATCAGCTCTGCAGCCAGTTCTAACATTACAAGGACTTGTGTATTTGACTGTAATAGAGTCCTTTAATTCCTCCAACCAAATATTTTGGTTTTATATTTAATATCACATTATTATTCTTTTATTCCTCTCTTATCAAGGGAGGGTATATTCTCTAGAGATAGCTGTTAATGATTAAGGATTGTGTCTTACATAAAAGATAATACCAATGAGCAACCTTCTTGTTATTGTCTAACCCCTCCAACATATGTGTCTGTCACAATTGTTCTTGCAAATGATTTTAAGACACAAGTATTTAATGTTTAGCACTTAAAGAAATGTCTATCATCACAGTGGACCACTCAAATTCTGTAAGAATTCTATGGAGCATATTGATTAAAGAAAAAAAGAGCAATTTTGGGAGGAATTTCACTCATTGTCAAAGAGATGGAAAGCTGCTACTTCACACGATTTTGCTGAGTCCAAGCACAAAAAAACACAAAACCAAACTTGCTTTGTTTAAATTCAGACACCAAGAATAAAATTTATCCTCTTCAGGACTTTCCACTCCCTAACCTCTAACTCAGCTGCAAGATTATGCAACTGTGTGTGTGTGTGTAACATTAAGAACTGTAAAGAAAATTATTTGATTAGACTAAGATTAACTAATTACTCCAGCCTCCAACACATTAGTACAAGTGCTGAAATCCCAGATAATACAGTATGACAGACAACTAACGTAGTTCACTCGTTAGTAAGTTCTACTACAGATTCTCCTTTTTAATTCAGGGAAAAAAATGCTTGAATACACCTGGAAATGGGACACTGGCATGCACTGCAGTATAGAGGCTCACACACCTAGAGCACAGCCTCATTTTCCTCATGCTGAACTTCAACAATGAAATCTCTGCTTTTTCACCTTTGCCCTCAGTCCCCGAATTTTGCACCAACAAACCAGGGGTGCCATACACATCACTATTTTTCTAGTCCCCATATCTGCTGGCAAGACTTAATTATATAGTGGCAAGAGTTGCAGCAGAAATAAGCAGTTTATTCCAACACTGTATTTGTTTTGCAAATGCTCTCGATAGCTCTTTACAGTCAATGGCTAGGCTCTGCTTCTGCAGCTCGAAAAACCTGTTTGTGTGACCATGGTTACATAGCAAGACCAGTCATTCAAGACTGAAGTATTACATGAGCGAAACTACTTTTCTTTCAAGTGACACTCCTTGTTTTCTGGGTGACAGCACATATTAGCATTGCAGAAAAGACTGCCTTTCTCTTCGCCTTATCAACAGAAGCTCCAGAGAGTTCCAATTAATATTTGGGTTGCATTCAAAGCTTTTTGGAGGCAAAGATGTAGAACAGGTGAAATCCCTTCTGTATTTCCATGATAGTCTGTTACAGATTACTGACATGAAACAAAGATTTGAAATATCAGGGGGAGGAAAAGAAAGCAGTCTAGACAGCAATGCTCTGTCTAAAAAATATCTATTTTAACTCCCTTCAATCCTTCGGTTGCAGAGTATTAGGAGAGACTAGCAGGCTTAGACACAGCTGTTCTCACCTTCTTATTATGTTTATTTATAGATGTAGTCTATCATTTCCCACCTACTATCCAATTAATAATGGCTCTGCGTTTACCAGAAGGGCTGATTAAAACTATGCATACCTCAGCAAGCCCTCATTTCATTCCTTGTTCACAGTAACTATATAGGTTAGCTCCTCCCTGGGTTCTGGGTGTCACCCAGCTTTGCTTTTGCGTCCACCCCATAATCCGCCTTTTTCAGAACCAGGCAGCTGCACACACATCCATCATTAACTTCAGGACAGGAATGTCCTTAGGTGTCTGAACACTGCAGATACCTTAGCCTAGCCAGGTTCTTGTGTTGTGGCCACTGATGGCAAACCTGTTGACCTGACTCAAGGAAAAGCCTGGTAAACTCCCCAGTTCAGGGTCCAGCTCCACCACTGCACAAGATTATAAAGATGGCATTGTACAACTGACACCTCTCTTGATACAGCTGGTCAGGAAAGACATGAAAGCACAGGTGATCTGAAAACCCATTTCCTAGCTTCACCTACTGATCCAAAAATTGAACACAAGCATTCCTGTAAATGAGAAATGTCCCATACCAGCCCTTTTTGGAAGATCAGAGGTGAAAACAAAAGCCTTACTTATCATCCTTTTCATAGATGTTGAGCCCCAAGGCATCAACTCCCAGCCAAAGGTCAGTTCCTTTCTTATTCTTGATTTCAAAGTAGTTGATTCCATACATCTCCAGGTCCTGGGCAATCTTCAGGTATTCCAGCATGGCATTCTCTCTGATTGAGACAAGAAAAAGTCAGATAAACGAGAAACCAACATCTGCTCTATCTCTGAAAGCACAAATACCTCAGAAAAAAAAAAGATTTTTCCTAAACCTCACTTCAAACAGAGAAGTTAAAACTGAACATTCACCATTTGGGATTCACTTTAGAAGTTACGATATCGCATCCATGAGCACACACAGAATATTCCCATTTACCAACCCCTAGTATTTCCAGACAGAAAATTAGCAACATTCATCTCTCTCAACATTCATCCTTGTCTCACTGTACAGTGAGTAGGAAAGGTATAGTATCTAAACTTTCCCATCTGCCAGTGGAAATGCTTCAATGAATTTAAGGTTTGACATACACCTTTACTCTTTTTCCCACTCAAAGGTATCACTAATACAACCTACACAGGTCCAAGATCTTCAGGAAGCCACACTGTTCTCAGCACCAGTACAAAATATACTACTGTGTTTCACCATGTGATTCAACACTGAACTAAAAAATACACACCAGGAGTAGGCTCACACAGGCAGCTCAGAGTCTAAACCACAGAGTAACAAAACCATGTTGCAGAAATGCAAACTTAAGGTAATCAGAAAAGCAGCAAGGCTCTGGTCCAAGGACCAACATAAAACACTCACTTGAGCATGCCACTGTGTTCAGCATGCCACACCTGGATCCGTTCTTCCCACTGCTCTCTGGAAAGCTTATGCTGGTCCATCACCCTGCACAAGGAAACAGGTATGCGCAAGATTAGATGTTCTGCAGTATCCATTGATGGTGATCTTTGCTGTAGTCTTATTCTCACCCTGGTGGAAGCCTTATTATAGCCAAAAGGAAAACGCTACTCAGCCCAAAGATGTTCTCTGCAAAGCAGAGCAACTCGGGATGAACAATAACCCTCTGCAAAGCCATTCTGGTCACTGACCAGACATATGAGAGGTATAAGCAAAACAGTGCAAACAAATCATACACATACTGTAGACGCCAGGGGATTAAAGCAAAGCAAAAGCTGGTGCTATCCCTGGAATCAGACATTGCTGCAGTGTCATCAGGAAGTGTAAACAGAAGCCACTGGTCTGATAACATCCACTGATCCTGTGTGGGGATGGACTGTGCAGCCGCAAGACATGCTTTCCACACAGGAGATTTTTAGGACTGTACGTTAGGATTAAGGACACACAACCCAACCTTCTTCAGGAATGACATATTCTTGACTTAATGCTGCTCATTAAGCTCCTCTTCTTAAAGAGGAGACATTCCTACTGCCACAGTTACCAGCATGGCAGCCGTGTTTAAGAAATAAAAGCTGAATACAAAACTATATTTCCTCCCTCTAACCAACCCAAGGAGAAGCAAAAACATACTCAAATATGACAGGTAGAAATAAAATTAGGGAAAAGCTCAATTGTATACAATTCAAGTAAAAAAAAAAAAACCTAAACATCGTTTCAAATGAAACTCTTTGTCTTTAACTAGAATTCAAATTTAAAAAAAAAAAAAAAAGACTGCATCAGCCAATTCCTTCACCTTTGGGGGATCAGACGCTCTGAATTGAGGTATCCAGGCTTGTGCACCTCTTTGTTGTAATCTCCAAATTTGGCCTGCACAGCATAGGAGCCAAGAAGTACTGCTGTTTCAGGAGGACAGTAGATCTCATCACTGAGGATCCCTTCCTTCACCTGCAGGAAGAACAGCTTCTGCGTGATGTCCTGAATCAGCTCTTCAGACACATCCTCTGGGAAGAACTTGGCACGGAATCTGAACTGGAGGGGATTCTCCTTTCTGATTTCTTGAGCAGAAACCTGAGGACAGAGGTGACACCACAGCTGAGTAGGTGTTTTTTTGCAAACAATAGAATAGACTGCTTTTACACAGAAAAAAGGATTTGGGGCATTTGCTGTAAGAGGTGAGTGACTGGCAACTCCTTAGTGGAATTCCTTAATTCTGGCTGCTTAGTGGTATGAGAACATGGGGGAGGATGCATTATATTTTCCAACTGAGCCAGCGAAATCCTGTTTGTACAGCCAACATTGCTCATTGGAGAATGATTTATTGTGCTGTATCAGATGGCAAACCCAGCCAGCATTGTGTGTTTGACAGAGAACAGCCCCCTGACACTAAGCAGGTGTGTCACCGACTGCCCCATCAAGAAAGGGAGTTCGTGCCCTCGTAAGAGCTGGGAATACACAAACAGCAGCACATCAGAGGCACCAGCACTCGACTGCCCAGCCTGGAAATGCCCCTTTTCCAGTCAGTGCACAGCTGATCCTGCACTGGCAGGGCCTATGCCCATCATGAGCCAAGGTGCTCCTCCAGCCACAGAGAGCAGCTGCTTCCTCCCAACAAAGGATAGTATCAAGCTGCTGCTGCACATCTGGCAAATGCTTCCTGCGACTCAGAGTGAAAGGCAAACTTCTACCATGTCACACCTCACCCATGGAGATCACAAAGTTAACTCTATAAAACAATCCTGGAATTATGAAAATTAGGGAACAATCAACGACAGGCACAAGGTGTATAAAGTTGCAGCCAATAACACATCAGGAATCATACCGGTTTTAACCTTTGACCAGCAATTAGCCCAAAGTCTGTTACCTTTTTATCAAGCTTCAGCCAGGTCTGGAATCCTTTGTTGTCCACATACTGCAGACCAAAGTACCACACTTCTCGCAAACCTATGGTTTTAACCACCTGCAAAGGAAAGGTAAAAAAAGAAAAAGTTATTGCAGGTAAAATTTCACTTTAGGTCCAGGTATCCTTTTGAGTCCCATGTCGCCTGTGATAGGTGCAGGCAACAGCCTAAACCTACTCATTTGGCATCTCTTAATTTCACCTTGCAGACAAAGATACACAGCTGCCACAGTAGATGACAGCATAGGCTAAGGTACTTGTCCCACCCAGCTTCTAGAAGATGATGATCATGGGGAAACCAGGTGAGACAAACAGCAAGTGACAGGCCACCAACTGCTGGACTGATACACTGGCAGCAGGTGGGGCTTCTGCTTGCTTTTATCTACTGTCCCATCTTAAAACTGTACTTGGTGAAACAGTTGAGTTATGTCACTGAAGCTGTTGGTGGATGGTCTCTAATGGTGTTAGTGCTAACTACAACTAGTACTAACTACAACTGGCAGTACTAATGGCTCAAGTGATCTCATCTGACAGCCACCAGAGATTATTCCTTCTGGAGGTAGCACCTGAGAGATGCTTCATACTGCTGCTCTGTGGCTCTGAGAGTTAAAACATGATGCAAGTATTCTCAGTCAAGGTTATTATTTTTTTAAACTCCCAAAAAGGGAGTTTATGAAGGACAAAAATACATTTATGGCCCCACATTAGGACAACTTTCACTTCATATATTGTGAGTACTAACCAGCTGAAAGATGCAGAAACACCATCCATTGACTGGATGGCACACCTACTAGTAAAAACAGTCCTGTTTGGACATGTTCGTTTTCCTCAGTGGAGGATAGAGCCTAACAGGTCCCTGAACTTCACCTGCTCTTGACATCTTGTTCTTATAGCCAAGCGCTTGGCTGCCAGCTCATTTACCTCTAAAGCTGTGCTCTAGACACAGCCAAAATCTGCAAAGATCTACTACGTACACTGCTGGATCACTTCCATGATGTTATTTGCAGAGTAGCCCCTCCAAAAGTGATGTAGGCATCACTATAGGGAGCTCAACTGAGTGGAAGGCAAGAAGTTTTCAAAACCACTTTGCAGGTTAGGCAAGTGTGACAGACTTGAGAACGTGTAGTTACACGTGCTTCAACAAGACTAAGATCTCAACCAAGGATCTGTTTCAACCCCATGTTTACGGTATTGCTGGAGACACTCTGGCTGGAGAGCAGACTTCAGAGAAACAATGTTATGTTAGCTAAGACTATCTAGAGTTTACCAAAAAGACAATAAAACGCACCAATCCAAACAAACAAAAAACCCCAAGCCCCATGTCCTCTTAAAAAAGCTGGGGTCTGAAAATAATTCAGCTATGACTTGACTAAAATTCCTTTTCCTTCCTCTCTCAAAGTGTCTTGTTTCATCATGGAAGAGACAAGTTTTTTGACAGCTGGATGTATTTTTACAAAGTCTAGCAGAAAACCAGGGGTATGTTGAGTGTGGTACTTCCTGTTGCACAAAAGAGTGTTGCAACTTTGTTAAAATAAAAAGTTGCATAAATCAAGGAGTTATCAGGTCATTATCTCTGAATGTCTCTTATAAGAGGAAAAAGTACACTTTTCCCATAAATAGAGTTAGAAAGCTTGCAGAAATCATGACCCCTCAAGTTCTTCCCAAAACCTAAATGGAAGGAAGGAGAAAGTATTAAGCTCAACTTCACAACTGGACGGTTGAGTTCAAATACAAAGAACAAAGAACGTTTTAGCCTGTACCGGGAAACGCTCTGTAAACTTCCTCCATGGCAAAACAAGGAAGAAATAAGAAACGAGGCATTACATACAAGATTGGAGACACCTCCTCTGCTTCCTCAAATGCATGAAGCAGCAAATCTTAAGTCTGCCTGTTCTACCCAGTAATGCATTCACTTCTGGAAAATGCCAATTACGCTCTCTTCCATTTGAATTTCTTTTACTCATGGTCAGGATGGCACATGACTACCTGAGAGATACTCCAGCCAGCTGCAGAGCCCACTGGATTGGCTCTTGGGGCACCTCAGACCTCACTGCAGCACAAACTCTGCACAGGACTGGCTTGAGTGGAGCTGAACTTAATATTCACAGGTTTCCACTAGTTTCCCTCTCCTATAAAAGGAGCTATAATACACCTTACATGCAGGACATAGTCATGCTAGCAAAGCCTAAAACACAAGGGCACTGCCAGAGCAGCTCTGCTAGCTGACAACCAGGCCAAGAAATCACCTTGTAGTTTTTAAAAATAGCTTGCTTTTTCAAAACCCCCACAGTGGTTCTGTAGTTCCAGTTGGGCCACTCCCCATACCTGTGAAAACCTGTTGCCTCCACAGGCTTTATCTGAGTGTAAACTCCACCCAAGATAAGGGCCTAGTGAAAGGCTTGCTCAACAGAATTGAAGAGAGAATGTGTGGTCTTCACCTTTTCTGGTTTTGTGCTGCACACTTCTACCTCAGCCTTCCTTTAACATGCAGAAATACCCGCCCAACAAGGTATGAAATAAGGATAAGAACTTCCAATCACAGGATTTAAACCCAAGCCACTGGAAGTAAGGAGCAAATCTTCACGAGGAGTAGATCGATCCCAATAGTGCACTAAGCGCTGCAACAAGCTTTCTTCAGAAGTCCCAAAGTACCCAGACAGCAGCTAAAATAGAAGTATCTTGAATCTGAAACATCTTGCCTTTTCCATGTCCTCAAGATTTTGAGCTTCTCAGCTGAAAGCAGAGAAAGTAGTTTCTCTTCTGTGAGATTACCCTGACTCTTAACAGATGTAAACTTTCGTTAATATATAAGGGGGAGGGAAGTACTTGTTGAATGCTTGTCATAAGGACATACTTACAGTCTAATCTAAAGCATTGCTTTTAAAAGCTTGGCTTTCAGTACTTTGGATTTTTGTACTGTCAGAGATAAAACCTGATTTCACTGTTTTGGATTAACGTGAAAGGGCCAGGGGAAGAAGTTACTCTGATGCAATGGCAATCAGCAGTGAATGGAATCATAGAATGACCTGGGTTGGAAGGGACCCTAAAGATCACCTAGTTCTACCCCCTGCCATGCACAGGGACACCTTGCACTAGACTAGATTGCTCAGAGCTCCATCCAAGCAGACCTTGAACACTTCCACGGTTGGGGCATCCACAGTTTCTCTGGGTAACCTGTTCCAGTGCCTCACCACCCTCACAGTAAAGAATTTCTTCCTAATAGCTAATCTAAACCTGCTTCTTTCAGTTTGAAGCTATTCCCCCTTGCTCTGTCACTACGTGCTCTCATAAATAATCTCTCTATCTTTCCTGTAGGCTCCCTTCAGGTACTGGAAGGCTGCAGTTAGGTCACCCCAAAGTCTTCTCTTCTGCAAGCTGAATAATCACAATTCTCTGCCTCTCCTCATAGGAGAGGTAGATCCATCTCTCTAATCAACTTGGTGACAGTCCTCTGGAAGATCAAACACCAAATGCTGGTTCCATAAAAATGCAGGTTTCAAATGCACTTTGGGAAATTTCCAGTCACAGAATCATAGAATATTCTAAGTTGGAAGGCAACCACAAGGATCATCGAGTTCAACTCTGAAGTGAATGAACCATATGAGGATTGAACCCTTGATCTCTGTGCTTAGTGAACACTTAATGTTTCTCCCACATCAGCAGTAATCAAAAGGAATAAAAGTTAGATTTAATGGTAAACACAAGCTGGAGTACTTGGTTTTGTACTGTGAAGTTCTGCAGTGATTAGAATTCGATTTCCTTCTTTCATTCCTTTCAAGAACCCACTAAAAGCTTTTTTCCCCTGTTTGTTTGTTAGGGGTTTCAAATTTTGTTTATTTTTTTAACTGGTTTGTGGGTTGTTTGTTTTGGGAGTTTTTTTAGGTTTTCTTTTTAAGTACTTCTCAATGAAAAATTGCCATAAGGCCTTGCAAGTTCTAATTAACTCACTGGAATGAGAAATTGTACCAACAATACTTTAGAAGGAATGGACATAGTTTAGCTGGTACTGCCTACTTGAGTTACAGCTCAACCACCCTTTGCTATCAAGGATAGTAAATACAAGGAGAGAAGTGCAAATAACAGTTTGTGAACACCTTAAAATGTGTGACTGAAGTCCGCATACAATAATCCTTATTTTTCAGGTCTACAGCAGAAATGGCTACAAGCAAGTATTTTCATTTTTTTGAGTTTCAGAGCAGTAAGTAAATTTTTTTCTGCTGAAATCTAGGCCTTGCTTCAGTTTTATAATAGCAAGCTACTTAAGACAATAATAACAAAGTTTTACAAATAGCACACTGTTTGTTTTACTTGTCTTTATCTGACCTTTGTAGGTCCATCTTCAAACAGACCTGTATATTGTTAATGCAGTAACAGGAAGAATAACAGTAAGGGAGGAGAGTCTTGGCCACTCATGCCCTCCACTTCCCTGGGAATCCCTGAAGGCTGGCTGCACAAATGTCTGCTCTGTCTTGCTGCACAGGGGCTTCTTACAAGGCATGTTGCCTGTAAATGCTGCACAGAGATCATAAACTCTTCTGGTTTTCCAGTACTTTGACAAACTCAAACACCTGTGGCAAGTGGTTACCTCGAACCCAGCACGTGAATGAATGCAGCCATGCCAACACCCTCTTTGGCCACCTGAAGACCTGATTCTGAAGAGCTGTATGCATAAGAGCAACATTCTAACCCTAGAAGTTAAGAACTATACAAGAGCTAAGCTGTATTTCAAAGCAAGAGGTGTATTTTTGCATGCTACCTATGCTGTCTAAACATTTTAGATCCCTCGTGACACTTCATCATCCAACATGCTAGGAAGACAGGTTTCACTGGAACATAACAGCCCTGCAAGGGTTTTTGGTTTTTTTTCTTTTACTGTGATGGAATTTAGAGATCTTAGTTCAGACTGGGGCCCTTTGATTAGGAGGTAGAGAGAAGAGAGATAGGTTTGGAATCCAGTCTTAAGAAAACATTATAGTCTAAAACATACTCCAGAAATAAATGACAAGAGCCCACACCAACCCTTCACTGACCTGGTCAAACAGCTGTTTGCCTGTAGTGTTTGGCTGGATGGCAAATTCCAGCTCTGCATCCATAGTAACAACTCGAACGTTGATCTAAGGAGAAAAACAAAAAGCATTGTTTAAGATGTATTGGAAGTTTTTCTAGGTGTTAACACAGTACTTTGTGTACAAGAGTCTCCACGCTTTGATGCACTCCTGTAACCTCTATAATAAACATACTTAAGCCTCAATTAGAATCGTGTTATCACACCAGCAAACTTAATTGGGGCACTCATTCTGCTGTTTTAACCAAATTGCTCCACAGGTTTTCCTACTCAACACAGGATTGGACAGATCTTCTGGTTCAACAGGAGGGTACTTTAGACTTGACCCTTTCCAGGCCTAAACCCTCTTGGACTAAGAGCTACTGTGAGTGCACAGTATAGCTGCCTGCAGGCCATCCCCTGGATTACGAAAGCCCTAATGACTAAATTAAATTTAAGACTTATAATTTAACTTCCATTTATATTAGAGCTGGAATTAATCTGAGGTTTTAGAGGCAAAAGGCTGCAGATTATTCTTTTAAAGCAATCAGCATTAACCTGATAAATGTTCATTCTTTCCTTCATAAAAATCTACTCAGCACACAAAACAACAGTAACAGGTACTGAATGATACTACAGGGAGAGAGTTCAATAAGCTCTTGCTGTCAGTGAAGAAACAACATAACTAGATTTACTGCAATGGCACTAGACTGCAAGACAGAGGTTACTACTGAATGCAGAAGGCAAGAGCGTTTAATGACTAGAAAAAGTCTATTAGCAGTTAATCACGAGGCAAAAGCAGCAACTAATCTTGCAGGGAATGGCATAAGGACCAGTAAAATGGAAAATTGGGAAAGGATTATCTCCAACTGTTCTGACTATAGCTTGCAATATCATACTACTTCTCAAAAAACCCATCAATCCCAAAACAAATCTAAAAACCCCAAACATGGATGATTGTGTGGTATGGTTATGCTAACAACTACCTTTTAACTCAATATTTTAAAGAAAAGATACAAAAAAGTGGACATGTAAACACAAGGCTAGACAAAAGTTAAGGTACAGGCAGATGAGATTTCATGACAATTTCCCAACGATTTGTAAATGTCACATTACAGAAAGCAAGGCCTAAGAGACCAGAAGAGCCTGGCACACATCTGAAGAAATGAGAGGTAAAAGGCAGGAGAGGAATAGAATCACTCACTACAAAGCTTTGACCTTCAGTGGTTCCCAGCAACTTAATTATGAATGTTTAAACTCTAGGATAAATGTCAGATGTTGCTTCAGCTAACTTTAGTAAAATATACTAGAAAGCTTTGCACTCCTTTTTCAGTGAGACACTGAATGTTTAACAAACCTTCTTCAGTTTAATGGTGGACCTGACAATGTTAGGTTAACGGCTGAATTTGGAGATCTTTTCCAACCTAAATGATTCTATGAAGGCATCAAGTATCTTTATAGAGTAATTTCTTCTGCGCTCTCCCACACGACAGAGGACCCTCCCAAAGAAAGATGACTGAAGGCAGTTTCCAAGTCACGGGACCCGAGAACTGAACCAGAGAATATGACTTAGTGATGCCACTTTCAAGCTGTATTTTTAAAGCACTGTCCTTTAAATTAGGACTTAAAAAGAATTCTCTAAGTGAAAGATGAAAGAATAAGCAAGAAGGTAAAAGGAGATCTTGGAAAACCCAACTGTAGCATTTGGGATCATAATGGAGCATGGAATATGCTTTAGGTTTTCTTCCCGTGCCTGAAGAACCAAAGGTTTCCCAAGAAGCGTTTCCAGTGTAGGAAGGGAGGGGAAATTCAGATATCAAATTCTCTGGAACAGCAAGGCTGCAATTCAAAGATGTGACCTTAAAAAACACCTGTTGCTTAATCCCTCCCAACAATAAATCCCTAATCATATTCTAATCCCTTTCTACCCACTTCAAGAAAACATATGCTCTGTCGTCTTCAGTCTTGTGCCGTGCAAGTTATTTGTACTTCTGGCTGAAACACCATAGTGGTGTAAAATAAGTATCACTTTACAAGCTGAAGAACTTAAAATGAAGTGCTTCCTACTGCTTACCAGAAAACCTGCAGAATGCTGGCTGAGTACAAAATTCCAGCTAGTACCAATAAGTATGCTTTTCCCTCTATCTCTCCTTAGTGGTTATCTGCTAGTAAAAAAAGTTAAATTCCTTGGTCCTGTTTTACTACAACCCTAAAAGACTGTAGGATCAGCTATATAGTGAGCTATATGGTTCTAAAGCCATTTAGCTGCTACATATTATAAGAATTATTTTAGTATTAAGACCAAAAATTGTAGTAATCTGCTTTTCCACTTCAATCATCATTTAAAGCCAGAAGCAAGCAGGAACATGACTACCTACTTGGTTATCCAAAAAGCTTTTAAGGACACTTGGGCCCTGCAGTGAAGGTTAATTTCTGTGTTCTTTAAGGGCTGCATAACCATCAGGGCAAAGAAGAATTCCCTGGTGTGCCCTCAGACAAACTGCCAGCCACATGACAGGCAGAGCAAGAAGAGACAGGGCCTTCTGTCCCTTCAGTGAGTTGATGACTGCCTGGGAATATCCTTTGAGTCTCCTTCCTGCCCTATTAAGCCCTCTTGCTTCTCATCTCCAAACCTTAACCTTGACTTCAAGAACGTAATAGTTTTAACACTGTTTCTAAATGGATGTCCTACAACCACTCCATACAAGCTTTTAGCCACAGAGAAGCTTGTAGTAAAGCAGCAAACAGAGCTTAACCCACATGAAACCCTGGTTTAGACAGTCTGAAGGAACCTTGATGCTTGTTACACTGAGAGTCAATCAGTTTGGCACTCAGCTCAGACCAGATGAAACTCCCCATGGTGCCAAGATGATTAAATCAACACCCAAGGTGCCAACCAATTCAGGTGTTGTTGGGGAGGAAAACAGGGAACAACTCAAACTAATTTCCATGAGCAACAAAAAGAGCAAGACACAGTTAACACAACTTCCACAAGTGAAGTCCTGCTCACCCTGTCTAGGCAAGGCATGTCCTTTGTAAGATCCTACCAAATCCTGGCAGCAATCCAGGACAATGTTGAAGCCATAACCAAAATGAAAACCGTTTTTCCTTTTTAAGAGCATGGGGTGTGGATGTAAGAGAACAGCACATGGCTGTTATACATGAAATAATGGTTATATTAAAAAATATGTGTATTTAAGCATAAAGCCTGCTAAAAATCCTGGACAGTAAGATGTGACTTTTTTCTTGATAGGCCAATGTCATAACACTTTATTATTCCGGGGGTTAGAAATAGATTATATTTAAGGTCCCTTCCAACCTTAACTATTCAATAATTCTACTTTTATGTGCAAGGTTAACACACTTAAAATGACAAATAGGGCCTTTAAGGTTTGCTTGTGCATACAAAAACATTACAGAACACAAGTTTTTCCTCTTCCCCTGTCTTAGGATGCATAAAATTGCTAACAAATTGGATCCAGAAGAGCAT
Organism: Machaerirhynchus nigripectus; assembly: GCA_013397975.1. Lineage (NCBI taxonomy): Eukaryota > Metazoa > Chordata > Aves > Passeriformes > Dicruridae > Machaerirhynchus > Machaerirhynchus nigripectus. The sequence goes on along the minus strand of VZRQ01003116.1, from coordinate 385,180 downwards.
GCTGTTGAAAAGGCAATGCCATTTGCATTCAAAGGAGAAACTCTCCATGAAGCTGAAGAACTTAGTACAGTGAAAGACTGAATAGCAGTTCCATGACTTCAGACTGCAACATGTTAGCTACCTTACCAGCTCAAACAAGAGAGTAGAAGATGAAGGCCAGAGCTAGAAAGAACTTCAGAGTAAAGTTTAAATGGTTGTAACACTATGGAAAGCTGTGGTAGTTAGAATGGAATTCTCTGTGCTTTAGCAATGCCCTCAAGTCATCCATTTGTTCTTACTTTTGTTGTTGTTAAAATAACATCTTTTCTAATGCTAAGTCAGTAGATCAATCTGTGGGGCAGGTGCAGCCTTTCAAAGTCCATGCACATTGGTAGAATATCTAACTTGAAAAACTGAAGTGTCATTTAAAAAACATTCTAAGGAGGCAACACACTGCCAACCAGCTGAGTGGCACCATCTCTGTGGAAGAATCAAGACCTAGATAGGAACTTAAGATGACATTGCCTCTTCAATCCCTTCCTCTCTAAACCACCCAGTTTTTAGGTGTGTTGGACACGATGAATGCACTGTAGTTTTTTCTAACATCTGACTCTGGAGTGCCTTGGTGCGGAATCTGTCTCTGTTTGCTGGCAACACGATACTTTGAAGTTAACCATCCCTCTCCGGATACTGCAGCTCCACTGAAAAACATCCCACACTGAAGGGAAAAGGGCAGGCAGAACAGGGAAAAAAAAAGCCCACGGCTCTCAGACACACTATGCCATTGTGGATATTTTGCACCCTGATGCATGTAATCTAATAGTTCACTTGCATGGTAAAATAGCTCAGTGAAACCATGAAGTTGTGCAAGTCATTTAAATAAGACCATACAATTTAGTTTCAGTGAATACATAAGATAAAGGGCAGTAAATAGCAACTTTTACCAATTAACACAGGACAAACCTGTACTTAAGTGTGTCACTTATCATTATCATTAGCAGCTCTAAATGCCTTAGACAATGCTCAGGAATGTTTTCTTCCTCTTTCCAAGGAGGAAGAAAGACTAGAGTCTCCTAAACAGCAGGTTTCCAAGTGCAGCATCTTTCCAAGTGGTGGCAATTAGCAGTGGAGAAACCTAGATAGACATGCCTTGTTTCTTCAGTCACTGCCTGTCTGGAAATCCCAGGAGTCACTGGTACGTTTAAGCAAATCAGCCACATTTTGAAGTGCTGCACTGCACAGCACATTGCATGAAAAACAGCGTGCAGAGCTGTTAAGCCTTCTTGCACACACACAAACTGACTGTATGCATATGGACTTGCTTGTGCTGAAGGAATCCTGAAGTCTTAACAAGAGAGAGGAAGCAGTGGCATTAATAATACTATTAAGAAAGTAGTAGCATTAATCCTCACTTCTGCAGGTCTACTCTTTCACCACACAAGCAGCAACTACTAATGGAACAAATAATAGGCAAGCTTCTTGGCCCGGGCTGTGATTCATTTGCAAGGACAAAGTAATCTCATTTTGACCTTAGCAACCAGAGCTGTTCATAGACGCGTGTAGTGATTAAGTATCTGGTAATGGGAAAAACAACTTCATGTAGCAGCATCAGAAGGGCACTGAAACTGCTCTCTATTCTTCCACATTCCATTCCGCAGTGTTCACTGGTTCCAGGTCCAACAACAAAGAAAGATATTGTGCTAACTGATGGAGTAACTGTTGTCCCAGCTCCTGGAAACTGTTACGGGAAAATTTTCAACTTTGACTAGGGAAAAAAATCCTAGGGGCTTCAGAGCTCAGAGCTAATCTGCTGACACTTCAGTATCTGCATTCCTCTGTCCTCCACAAGTTACTTAAGTCAACAGGATCACAGACTGTGCAGAGGAGAAGACAATTCTGAGAAGGTAAATAGCACAATTAACACAGAAGCAACTGCAGAATACCAATTTATGATGTTCTTTTTAAGAATTTATGAAGATCAGCATGTCAAGAACACAACACCTGGAGACAATTCTGTTTCTTCTCTGACAGAATAACCTGCCCGATGGAGCAAACCTCATCTAGTAACATATTTGATGTGGTGCCATACAACATAGACTAGGCATACAACAAATCTGAGCCATGTGAAATTACAACCAAATGACAAGTTGTGCACCCACATTTTCCATAGCTTCTTTCAGAGCAGAAGACAAATGTCATGAATATCAAGCAAACAATCAGTTCCATTTGCTGCTGCAGGATTGCCAAAACACAACTTCCCTCCCAGCTGGGCTCAGCACGTACATCTTGCTGGCACTACTGCAGGGACATATATTCTGACCTTTTCCTGTCAAGCCAAGGTCTTGAAAAGGGGATGTGAGTGTGGTGGGATTGAGGAATAAGAAAAAAAGTTAAGTACTCTTACAGTCCCTGGAAGATGGAGTGCACTTATAAGATCACGAACAGCACCTAGTCAAAAACAAGCAAGAAAGACTTTTGGGAGGACAGGGCTGGAACTCAAAGACGTTGGTAGGTCTGAAAAATAAGCTACACTGGAGAGGTGAGAATGGACAAGAGGCAGAGATTAACAAATTACAGGCTTGCCAACAATGGGATACAGCAGGACTGTAGACAAGGATGTGGTCTACTATAATCCCCAGAAAAACACCACATTTCCTGGTGTGATGCTATTACATAGAAGGGAAAATTACATTCTTGAGTGTATTTGTCACCGGAAGTATTACTGAAGGTAACTATTCTGTTCTGCCTGCCTGATGACTTGCTAGTTGGAATGCCATCACCCAAATTTGAATGCTTCTTTTGGAAGGGGGCAAGTTCATCAAGGAAAGGCTACACTAACCTACAGGTCAATAGTTTCTGGTTTGGTTTCTAGTCGGGGCTTTTTTAATCTGTGTGTGTTTGGGTTTTTTTATTTGTTTGTGGGGTTTGTTTGTTTCAAACTAGATTTTATTTTTAAACATGTCACTGATCCCCTTCCAAATGGGAATTGTCTGAAACATGACACGTTTCATAGAGAAGACAGCAACTTCTAAACCCACATGAAGAAAACCAGCAAAAAGCCCTCTTATTGCAGGCTGGGTAATATGACAAGAAACAATAATTGCTGGAGTGGTAAGATATTATGATATTATGTAACCACTTCCATGCAGCCTTCAGAAAACACAAGTTCAAGTCCTTTCCAGTGCTACATTTTTACAATTTAGAGGATGTCCAAGAGCCTGAAATGAGAAGGCAAATGACAGACCCACAATTTCTCTTCTGTGGGAAGGAGAATCCGATTCCTATGAGAATGGGGAAGAACTACACAGCACAGCACCGAAGAAAGCCTTTCACATGCTCCTCCCCTGCTCCCATGGCAGAACATTTCATGCTTTGCCTGCCCAACATGGAGCATTTCAGAGAGGGCAGCGGCAGCACAGCACAGCAGCCCTGAGCCTTCCTCCACACACTGGGGAGCACAGTTTGCTGACAGGGAAGAAAAGAGCCTCAGCGGTTCACAAAATGTGACCAGGGGACGGCCTCACTGGCATCCCCTTGGCTGACAAGGCAAGCTGGTTGCACCCATTTGACCGACCTAGTTTCTCAGCATATCATGCTAAATCGAAATACCCGTCTGTGAACTGGAGGACGTCTGTGAACTGAAGGACGTGTTCCATTTCAGATCTCATTGTGTTAAACATTGCTTCCTCATTGCAAATAAATGGGAACATTAAGTCACGTTCCAATGGAATTCCTCAGAGTCTATGAGGCAGTTAGGTATTGCTGCATTTGCAAAGGTAAAATTAGAGCTGAGTAGGCTGGCCTTTGTTCCTTACCTTCCCAGGAGAGGGAGAAATACCACTGAGGGTAAATTGAGCTGTATATAATAATCTATAATCTAGTAGTTACTTTAAAATTGTCCAGTACGATTGTTAGCCTTAACTACTAGTCAGCTTTAATGCAACAGCTTGCACGACCACATTTCTGGGGGTACTAGTCCTCAGTATTTATCAGCAATAGCTATATCAGTTATACTTAACTGAAATTTCTTAAGTTTAGTCAAGGCAACAGGAGCCCAGATATTTGCTGCTCTCCTGTACAGTGAAAAAGACTTATGACTTCTTCTGTGGCAGTTTTTCAGAAGAGAAATAAAGTACTTTGAGGGGAAGCCAAGAAACATTTTGGAGTGAAATCTGACAGCTACACTTCTGGATGAAGTGGAGGGAGGGCAGGGGGGGCTCATGTGAGCAGGAAAACGTTCAATACCCAGATGTGGGGAGTCATCAAGAAATTCCAGTTTTAACAAAGTGGGTGGAATTTTCAGAATGAACTTCCCCCTCCCTGCCAGCACACACAAACAGGTCACAGGAAAGCAAACCCATCGAGTTCGGTATTGCAGCCATGCCACTTAACTCTTCTTTGTAAGATAGCATGAAACCTTCCTTATAATTAAACATGAACATAATCCTAGAATGCAAATTCAAACTTTTTTATGTTTAGATGTGCAGAACATGCCAAACTAAATTACATGCCTATCTCAGTTCCCTTAATGAAGGCTTGCGATCTCTTCTGTCAGCATGTAATAACTGCATAGTAGGCATCTGCGTGAAAAATCAAGAAGCAGCCATGGCTGCCGTTCAGTTCTTTATCTTAGGTCAAGCAATAACACTTTGCATGCCAAAAGATCATGAAGATTTCATGCAGGTGTGGCAAGTGCAAGTGACAGTACATCTCTGATAACCCTGACTCTCAAATGCCTAGGCCCCAGACAGACTTCCAGCATTCTCCACCTTTGGTCAGCTCTGTACGGTTAAAAATAACTGCTCAGTGAAACAGTAAAACCAAGCAAGAAATTAAAATCTTTCTCGAGCCTCTGAAGATTCCCCAGCTCTTTCCTAACAAGCAATCGGCATCATTCTGTCTCGAGCTGGGAACAAGTTGAAAAACTGAGAGACAGAGGCCTATCTAAAACTCTAAAATTCAATTTTTTTTAAAATGTAGAATTACCTGGGCACAACTCTATGTTCTGGAAAGACACAAAGCAATGCAGAGTAAGTCTGAAAGGCCCCAGGATACTGCCCTTGAACAAAGCCCTGTACACTTAGGGAGCCCAGGTGTTTTTCATGCAAAACACTTGCCCTCACTCTATGTGAAGGACGTAAGAATGATTTACTTTGAATATGATATTACGAAGAAGCAGGAGGGTAAAGTGATGATGTATAATCTACATCTCTGGATACAGCATCTGGATCTCTGGACCTCTGATGCTGTATAATACTCCATTAGCATTTTCAGAATATCTGTGTACAAGCAGCAGCCTGTTCTTTAAAGATGGAACACACAGCCAGTGACAACAGGCTCAACGTAGCATCACTGCCTGGATGTGTCACTTGCCCTCAATGGATGCTAGGATGGATTTAGGAACACAGAGTGCAGCAACAATAGCTCCTTTGTACATAAAGAATAAATACAGAGGAAAGCTAGAGGCCACTGGATCAAACTCCTGCATACACAGACTGTTTTATCATGACAGCTGTTGCATCTAATTAAACATAATGAAGTTGCAAGACTAAGGCTTTACACATGAAGTTTAAAGCAAGCCCCACAAACAATCCTCAAATAAGCTTTATCTCAAGAAGTTGCTCAGAGTCCAAAACAGATCAGATCATCTGCCCTCTTCGATCAGAAACATAATCATGGGGCCAAGTACAGGTAATATAGAGGTTTGAGATCTCAAGTTTTATAGTAATTTCAGAGTCTTCTAAACAATTTAACATCAACAATATTTATGCTACATAAAGCAATACCATCCTTCTGCAATCCCCACGAGGGAAAATAAAAAATAAATTAGTATCTTTCAGTCTTGACCTGGAACACAAACACCATTTCATGCCTCTGCTTGGCTTTTTCACTTGGAAGCAACAAACACACAACAATTTCTGCAAAAGGTGAACTCCATGGTACCAACTCACAACAACCAGGGCAGGAACTGAAGGTGTGTATAATCTAAATAAAAGCTACAATAACCTCAGAGCTTCCCCTGAATCCAAGCACCAATACTGGTGCCTTTTATTCCAATGCTTATGCAGAGATCTATGTTCCAGAGGGCAACGTGCATGGAAAACCCAGAGCCATTACAGAGTGAGAAGTCTGACAGGAACACAGCCTGACAGCACACAGCTCTCAACACATTCAATAAACCCTGTGCTGGTTATTCTTCTGGGGTGGAAGAGCTACACTGCAACTGAACAGGGTGGGCTGAATGAACACAAGGATTATCTGTGACTTACTCTCTCACAGAACTATGACCTGGGAGTTTAAGGCATCCAAGAAACAATCCTAGGAGAAATTTTCTCAGTAACTGTACTCTTCCCAGATGGAGATGTTACAGGATGCAAAGCAGTATTTTCATCAGATGTGAACTGGAAGGTCAAAGATGCTCAAAAAATTACCATGCAAGGATCAACTAAGCTAGCTAGGACTTCTCAGTTTGGAAGAAAATTAACTGAGGCTAGGACATAAGGGCATATAAACGCATGATCTGCGTGAACAGAGTAGACAAGGAACATGTTTTCATTGTTCTACCAACAAAATAACTACAGGGCATCAGCACTGAACAAGAAAAAGAATCAAATAGCACTGTAGCAAGGAGGTTTGTAGATAACTTTCCAAACAATATGAAGGTTATCTAGGACAGCCTTTGTTAAAGTATACTGTGGATGCTGGAGTTCACAGGGTTTCAAAGGGAGACTGGACAAGTTCACAGAAATCCATTTAGTAACTCATTATAAAGGACCTTTCAACCTCCAATACCTCAGAGGAAAGCAATGGTGCGTATCTTTGAAATATTCTTCCTCAGGCATCAGCTTTTGGCCAACATCAGAGGTGTGCTATTAGGCTACAAGGGCTTCTGCCTGACCTACAAGGCCAGCCATTGGCCTTGTACACTACACTACATTTGTACATACACTACAATTCACATAGACATCAAAGTGCAGAGGGAAAATGAACTCCATGTACTTAGGGGGAAATAGCAGTGCAACAAGTCACACAAGGGCCAGTAATGGTGTTTGTTCATTCTGCATTCTAGATACAAATCCTTTTGTCAGAGATGTATTTTTTTTGTTTGATATCCCATCCTTCTGTTTTACCTTTTCCATATCAGCCTCTTTGATTTTACTCACAGACTTCAGTGGAACATACTGCATGGCATTTGTGAAATTCATTAGAGGGGTTATGTGATGTGATCACCTCTGACAGCCTGATAATCTGATCTATGTGCAATACACTACAATGCTTCCACTTCTCAAGAAGGTACTTCAAACAGCATGCAACAGGTACTATTTGCTCCCAGATAAAGGTAGGTCATGGCAAGTCCTGGAATGTCACCTAAGCACAAAGATATTGCTCTTGAGCAGTTACAGATCATAAAGGAAAAGTGATTGCAAGGATTGGCAAAGTACCCCTTCCTAACCCCTAAAACAACTTAAGGGCTTATGAGATGAAACTCTTCCCATTCCCTTCACTACAGATGTGTGATGGCAAACAAATACGCTCCAGTGGTTCCCAAAGTGTACTCTGAGCACAGTGAGGGCAGAAAAAGTACCTTTCAAGAGTTCATCTGCACAGCTGTGACAGTTGTTGTGGAGGAAAAGCTATTCTCCCCCACACTGAGATAACCGAGTATCAATTATGCAAATCACCCCACCAGTTCACACTACTGTTTGTGCAGCAGGAACTTTGTACAATCACTTATCTCTACAGAGACAAAACGTTCAGCCAGCTAAGTGTATTCAGTTAGGTGTCAAAGAACAACTTTAGCTCCCACAAACAACTCTGAAGCCCAGAATTTACAGTACACACTTGAAGTCACCTGCTGGGCTACTCAGGCTAAATTCAGGCACCTGCACACAAAGGTGAGACCTTTAATCTCTACTTCTTTAGGTAGCATGCAGCTCACAGATCTACTGTCTGCATCTACACAGCAGTGGTCTCTTGGCAGAACTGAGCCACTCAGGTAATTTTGTAAGCCTGCTCAAGATTCAGCAACAGGACATCTGTCCACTCATCCCCAGAGAACTCTATCTCACACTCATTTCATGCTGAGGTTAGAACAACTGCAGCAAGCATGGACTTCTTAATGCAAAAACAAGAGAGGAAGAGATGGTGATAGTGACACCTCAGAGTTTTACACATTAGCTACAGCACTTGCTCATGAAAGTGAGAGGGAGAAGTAAATGCACACAAATCAACCAGGGCAATCACACACTTCCTTCTCAAAGGTAGCAAAAGGCTACAGGCCTTGTGTAGGGGAGTCAGTATTGCTTCCACTGAGCCTACACAGTAGGTAGCCAAATACAAGTCCATGGTCATCAAGAAACAGTTTCTCTTCCTTACTCAATTAGAAGGCAGAGTCCTGCATGGTAATTTTTAGAGCTGGGATTTTTACTTTAATGGATAGCTGTTACTATGAAGTGTCCATCAGCCCCATCAGTAGGCTGCTACTCATGCTCTCTCAAAGATGAGAGCAGATGCAGAGAAGGCAAGTGAATTTCCCCACTATGAAGTAGGAACTAGAAAGAGAAACAAAATCTGGATCTGAACAGATGAGCAGTATGGTTAGTTGTTACACCGAGCTGTGCCTGTTGCCAGCCTCGTATAGCAACAATTGTCCCCTCTCCTAGGTGCAAGGATCCCATACGGTGCTGTTCTTCTGCAAAGAGCTGTACTTCTCAGCTCACAGGCTAGGTGTTATCTGTTGCAGAAAACTGCCTTCAAAGCAAGCACACAACACAGCTAAAGTACATTACTTAACAGTGTGCAGCGTGGTTCAGTGATCTTGGGCAGCACTGCCTTCCATCAAGGTCAATCGAGTGATTATGGGATTTACAGTCCACGTAAAGCTCTTTGGGCACAGTGTGCCAAACAAGAACGACACTGATGTGGGAATCTTCAGTGGTCATCAAGTAGTCTTATTCTCAAAAAGTCCTGACATATCACAGCTTTTTTTCATGGACAAAGGAAGATGTTTATGTGGGTGGAGGAAGGGAGCAGAACAGGAAGGCTTATCTCCCTCCTTTTGACCTTTAAGAAGGCTAAGAAATTCTTTAATTAGTGACTAACATAACAGTTAACACTCTTGGTTTCTCTGTAGCAGCTAACATCCCACAAGAAACTGCCCTCGGAAATGCTTACTCAGCTCATGCAGTAAATACGGGTTTTGGCAAAACTGTGAACACGTTCTCTGAAAACTTTAGTCATCTCCTAAATTTACTACTCATAGAATCCTTCACCTTTCTTTTGCAGCAGTGAGTGGCACTTATATTTGGCAAACATAAGGGACTTCTTACATTTGGCAAATGGAAGCTTCCTTAGGTTTCCATTTTGCCCCAGAGTGAGCATTCATCTCCTGGTATCAAATACACCGTATCACCTGATGGACTGTAACTGGTGCTTTCAGGGGTAATATTTTATTCCTGACTAAATCTATAGCCATCCATAAGCTAAGAGTATTTTAATTGACTATGAACACTTGAGGATATGAAAAAGTACTTTTACTTCAGTCCAGTTATAGTGATCTGCTGTGAAGAGCTCTGAGATAAAACTACTGTGTGTAGTTAGAAGATATACAGTCAAGAATAAATTGAGACGTTCTGGGAACTATTACTAATATTAATTGTTTCTATTTAGAAATAAATTCCTGTCACTACACTTGCATATTTTTGGGGCTGGCTTATCAAAAACTTGTTAAATTTTAATGCCATAGTCTGTTCACAGACAGATAAAGGTTTGGCAGAAGACTTGTATTCTGAAAAAAACAACATGAAGACAGCATGCATGTATATTCAACATCAAACAGGTATGGAGGACTTGTCTAACCACTTAATGCCTAGCACACACCAGCACATTATTAACAACACAGGGCTGGGAAAAACCTTTTAAGACATCAGTTCCAGTTCCCCACTCCTACAGGCAGCAGCATTAAATTGTGTACTAGTCAAATTTTGTCTTAAGGGATGTTAGGTCTTGGAATAGTCTTCTAATAAGATCAACAAGGAAGGGAAAAAAATCCTACCCACCCACAAGAAACACCCCCACCACACACACTTTACTGTTCTAAAGCTTTAAAATCGCTTAAACCACAAATTCTGCTTAAAGCGCGTCTTTCTCCTCCTTGGCATTTAAATCCCTTACATTTTACACAGGTGAAGGACGAGATAACTCCTTGAATTCTACCAGGCTAAATTAGCCAAGCACCCTCTTATCTTAAGGTGGATTTTTGTCTCTGGTCATCCCAAACCCCCTCTCTAGGTTTTGCTTTGAATTTGTCTCTCCTGGACACAGCTAAGTACCTACACTAAAGGAAAGCTCTCACTAGAGCCTTCTATTGATGCTTTCTGTTAGGGAAGCCCTACACATTGCAGATGACATGCACACAGGACAGTTGTACTACCACTGATTAATCCATCTCCTTCTATCCTATCCTAATGAGAGACCTTCTTTCCCCACCCCTCCACATTTAGCTACATGCAAAGGGACCTTATTACCCCAGTCCTTCGATCCCCTTTATATGCTGGCTCTCTGCGTCAATAACATCACCCCCTCAACAGCATGGCATTAACAGATTTCATTACTATGCTCAGCCTTCTGACCACAGGCCATTAATAAAGGTATTAAAAAAGGTGCCTCTGGATATTATTCACTTTTATTTTCTCTTTAGCACCAGAAGGTGCAAGACTGCATTTACTGCTGTACTCTCTTTACACGGTTTTATACACATTCACACAAGTATTAAAAGTTCTAGTGCAACACTGCATCAATCAACTGAAAAGCTGACTTAATGTCTTGTGAAGCTTTATGGTTTTTTCCCCCCAAGAGGAAGCAGAAAAAAACCACCCTCAATAAAGTAACCAAGAATGCTGCTAGATCAGATCAAATTAACAGCTCTATAGACCCAAGATCACATTTCCTTCTCCTTTGGTAAGCACTGTTCATTAGCCCGCAGCCATGGTGTCCTAGCCACAATTTATTAGATTGGTTTGTTTTGCAAGAGGATATAGTTCACCTAAAACACCATCCATTCAAAGAGTCAAGCAGAAAAAAACTAGTACCATGAATCTACAAAAAATGCAGAGAGCACACAGACACTCCAATAATGAAAAGAAGCAAGGCTGAGCAAGTAATTTTATTTAGCATTTCACTCGTTTCCAGATAACACAGCAAGATTTGGACAAGATGATGCTTTTTGAACTTCCTTACAAAATAATTCTCTACCTGTAAAGTCTAACAAACCTCTGTACAGACTATATGGAAATCAGGCATCTGAACTGTTGATGAACTCCCAGCCATAAACCCTCAGGAACTGGGTATAGATTATGTATTTATAGCTTACCTTGGAGAGATCTCACTACTTTGTAACTGTTATATATGGCAGAATGTTTGTGTTAAATTATATATTAAAACATGTCTATATCAACAAATATACTTATTTCAGAGTTATTTTCTGCACTTTTACTAAAATTTATTTTGAGCACGGTAAACATGCATCACATACAAGAACTATGACCAAATGTTACCACAGAACTGGGAATACATTCAGCTTTGTAGCACTTCACTTTGGTACCCAATTAAAATACAAAATTGCCGATGCTCTAGTGTTAATGGACTTGCTAGTTGTTTACTGCGAAATAATAAATTACAAACATGATCCATAAGCCTTGTGTGTGCATTTATAATTTTTGTTAAAACAATAGTTTCAAATAAAAGTTTAGCTTATTCGGTTGTGGGGGGGAGGGGCAAGAGGGGAAGGCATTGCCAAAATTTTGCTTCCTGTCGTCATAATCTTTACTTATAAATAACTGATGACCAGTGTGTGAGACTTCACACACAGCAGCATGAAGTCTGCCAAGCAACACCACATTTACTTACGCCATGTAGACAAGACACATGCAAACAAGCATAGGTAATAAATATTTAGCATCCATGTCAAGTACCCAGCAGAAACACCCTGCTTCCCTGTGCATCCCAAGAGGTAGTGCTATCATTCCTCACACACACCAAAGGCTGTTGTCACATTCGTCCTGAGCACAGTTCTGCCTCTGTAGTGACAGCTTTACATCCTCTCTCCATGCAAACTGACACGAATCCTATTTAGCCGTATTTAGATTAAATGAGCTGAGTTGGGAAGGATCCAAATCCAGTCTCAGTCTAAAGCAGAGAGACTGAAGTAAGTTTTACTGAAATAACCTCTGCAAAATTCCTCTTTTCCATTTACAATAAGGCGGCAGTTAGCCCTACTGAACAGCAGATCAAATTTTTTTTAAGAAGCTTATATTTACAAAGTATTGACGCAGAGTCTTGTCCATAAATTCCAGCCAGTAGGTCACATCTCAGAAGTCTTTACAGTACTACTGTCCTTCCCCAGTGGAAGGTGGTTTACACCATCCACCTTTGTTATTCACTGGCTAGTCAGCCAAGAAACAAAGAAAAGTCACCATCTCTGAGGGAATACAAACATAGCCCTGCCAAGCAAAAGGATAAACACAGCTGTATTTTTTTTAAGAGATTAAAGAGTCTTTGTACACCTATCCACGGCTTCCAGTGTGATTTAGTCCTAAACCAGGATTTCAGATTATTCTAACCAGGATATTTCAAGGAAGCACTCTGTAATTAGCAAACAGCTAACAAGGCAGAAAGAGATTATTCACACACAACCTTTTACATCCATACTTTGTAAATTATATATTTGCTTCCCCAGTTACAGAAGGGTCCTTTCAGTTAGACGTTATTATAGGCAGCAATATATCACCTCCTGGCTGATGAAATACAGCCAGGGAGACTGAAGATTTATCAGTTCTTCAAAGGACTGAGCACAGTTTGGTTTTGGCCTGTTTTTGTCTTTTGTTGAGTTGTTGGTTGGTGAGGTGTTATTTTTGGGGGGAGGGGGGTTGATTTTTTTGGGTTTTGTTTTCGGGGTTTTTTTGGTAGGTTTACAGAAACTGCAATGTAAGTTAACCTAAACACTTAAAAAACAAAGAAAAGAGTTCAACTAGCTTTAATATTATGGTGGTAACACATCAATTACTTATTACCACAAAGATAAGCTTGTTTGCTCTTATTTCACATTTCATTTATGTGAGCTAATACTCACACCAGTCCTTCACAGCATTGCATTTTAAGAAATACTGCCTCTATTGAAAATAGATAGTGACAACAATCTGTTCTGATTATGCTCTTCAAAGTTCAAAAGTGCGTCTGCTCCAACGAGTGCTCAAAGCTCTGCATTAGGCAGTTGGCTCCCCAAGGGAATTACCGTCTCTAACCGGCAGAGTAGCAGCAGACTTTAAAATAAAACAAACAAAAAAACCACTAGAAGGTCGAAGGGGGAGGCGGTGAGGAGGTGGTGCTGTCAAGAGTAAGAAGGAGGGATGAAAAAGACCGTTCAAAAAAACCCCCCCAAAACAACAAACAAACAAAAAAAACCAAAAACCCCCCAAAACCCCACCAAAAAACAAAAAAAAGAAACAGGTCTTTCATAATGACTGGTAAAGACCAGTGTGGAGAACTTTTATTAAGAGTCCCTGGCATTTAGTTTGTAGATCGCGGAACAAGGTTTCTCCTATGTGTACAGATGCATATATGCTTCCTGTAGATAAATGCATAGGCCACAAGCATACTAAATGGCAGCCAGCGCATTTGTACCATTTCTCGTTAAGCGGGAGTGTGATGAAAGCTCTTCTTTCGCGAGTTGCTCGGGAGCTCTGTGCGTGTCTAGCACGGAAGCGCTACACAAGACGGAGCAATCCACCAAGCAATCCACGGAGCTCCCGGGGCTCCGTGTCCCCTTTCCCGGCGGCGGGACGGCGAGGTGATCCTCCAGCCCACCCGAGGCGCCTCCGTCCTGCCCGCGGCCCTGCGCCCACAGGCAGCCGCCCTGGCGATCCTTCCCGCTCTAAGCGGCCGCTGATGTGGCTCC
>VZRQ01003116.1:354296-370529 GCA_013397975.1 Machaerirhynchus nigripectus | reverse complement strand
GGTCGGCTCTTCCCGAGCCGGTGGATGGCACGGGGAAGGCGTCCGGCACAGGACCCTGAGAGACAGCTGTCGTGCGTGGGCTCAGCGAGTCCCCAGCTGCCCGGGCCTCCATCCAGCCCAGGGAACGGGGAATGACTTCCAGCTTATTCTAGCGATGGGCATCGGTGTTGGCCTATAATAGTCACTGTGTTTCTTGAAGTGCAAGGTCAGAAAATATGATTACTTAACAAAATACCGGCTTGCTTTGTGCAGTAAAGCATATTTTCAGCAATGTCAGCAAAAGAGAAAACTTTGAAAATCCATCTAAGATCAGAAACTATAAAGCATAGGGTATACTTCAGTTTGTTCTGAGTTTTCATAAAGCACAAAATGTTCATATGAGTAGCCTAACAGGCATACACAGATGACAAAGTTTTTGTCTCTGCCCCTCGTTCCCTCTCCCTCCTCACCCATGAACGTAATGCACTTCTGTGGAGAGTGTCTGCCAGGAGCCACTGGCCTCCCACTGCATCTCCTTGCTTGGCTGGTCACAAGAGCCCATTGATTTACATAGTCATGGGCAACGGCCTGTAGGACGCAGCTCTTCCACTGTGCCAGCAATGGCATGTAGTTGAACTGTGAGATTGAGGAAATTGTGCAGCCTGTACCCAAGCTGCTGTCTGCAACACCCCACTTCAACCAGTGTCTGTTTGGCATAGGACGTAGGACAGGACCAGGGAGGCACAGAGCAAAGAAAATAACAACCCACTACATGGAAAATATATAGGGCAGGAGAGAGCCTGGGAAATATCAAGGGATGGTGACAAAAAGGCCGGCCCAAACAATACAGGTCCGGCTTTGGCAGAGATCCAAATGGCATCTTCCCTCACAGAGTCCACCGAGCAGCAATTGGTTGTGCCACACTAAAGTAAAAGAATCATTACTGCGTCAGGTCTGTGAAAGAAATGGGAGGGGAGCTGATTTGGAGGCTGAGAGAATTCATGGTAATATTCCTTTCCTGTTGCATGATCCTCGGAGATTAGAGGCGGCTTTACCATTAAAACAGAGCCATGGGGTTGGCAGCTTGCAGCAGCAGGTGGGAAGAAAGTCTAAGCTGAACAGCTTCCAAGAAAAGGGCCATGGGATCAAACATCCTTGGGAAACAGATATGGCCTCCATTTTCAGTTGAAACAATTCCACTGAGATTTACTTGGGTCAGGTTAATTTAACAAAAATATGATTTGTGAGGGGACTATCTATGCTCTTCAGTTAAGCAATAAGTTTATGGTGGGATTCATGCCTTACTCAGTAGGATGACACTGGAAATGAACCAGACCAAATTACCACAGTGTTTTGGTTAGGCTGCCAAGCACAAGGAATAACTGTTCCAAGTAAGAAATGCTGTAAGAACCCAGCTTCCACAGCTCTCACTCAGAATCCTAAGTGACATTTTTAGATTTTTTTGGGGGGGATGGATAGAGATGAGAGATTTTCACGC
This sequence comes from Machaerirhynchus nigripectus, assembly GCA_013397975.1. Lineage (NCBI taxonomy): Eukaryota > Metazoa > Chordata > Aves > Passeriformes > Dicruridae > Machaerirhynchus > Machaerirhynchus nigripectus. The sequence continues at coordinate 369,052 of VZRQ01003116.1, read as the reverse complement.
CTTAAAATCTAGTCTTAAAGTACAGATTTTGGCTGTGATTGGAAAAAGAAAAGTCAAAACAAGTGTGTGTCTGCATCCCCTAGAAACAAAGCATTGCACAAATCTAATGGGAAGCCCATTTCCATTCTGGGAGATTTTCGTTCCCCAAATCCTTTCCTGTCCATAGCTCAATGTGGGCTCAGAGACCATCACCCTGGGGCTTCATGTTGAAGCAACCCCATGTCAGAGAGATGTCTCATTTAATAGATCATATTTAGTCAGGTAAGTATTTGTTTCCAAATGTTAGTTACATATCCAAGCTTAAACCCCTGTTTTTGTTGGGGTTTTTTGGCTGGTTTTTTTTCCATCTACGGCTTACCACTGCTTCCTAGCCACACAGACCTAGGGGCAAAAGGAATTTAGGTGACTAATAATTAAGTGTGGCAACATACAATCTCTAGGTTCCTGTTTGCCACAGCACATAACCTTGTGCCATTCTCCCACAGTCACCTGCAATACATGGGGAAAGGTAGGTACCTCAATGGCATCCAAAACTACCAGCTTGCCCAATACTGCTCCACCCAAAACCAGCCACTGTGAACACACTGAGCTTGCACAGGAAGAATTGTCTTCAGTGGAAGGAACCAGAACAACTGCCAGCTTGGAGTATGTGTTAGACACCCTTTGCCTCCTTCCTGGGCTTTTGCCTTGTGCTAGGTGTGTTTTCAAACCCTCTTGCCTGCAGAGCTCCGTACCTTATTGAACACTTGGCTAGGTAGGTGTCTTTGTGACTGTACGAAAATCTCTTCTATAGCTGGGTCACTCAGCTCCTTCCTTTGTATTTCTCCACCCACCTCCCCCCTAGAAGGATGGGAAGGTATATAATGCAAGCCCCTTCTTCCCTTTTAATACAGGAGCATTCCCATCCTTTCCAGACACAAACGAGTTCCCCTCTGCTCCAGAGTGGGCGTAAAAGCCCTCAGTTCTCTGGTCTTCCTGAGAGTGTCCTGAAAATTGTTATACTGAATTTTGGGAGTATGGACATAATGTGTAATACCGATAAGCATTGCCTAAGAATGCTTAGAGACTGGATCCCCTTTGGAGTGTGTGTGAGGGAATATTGGAGAAGGCATGAAATGCACACAAAACAATCAACCCACATCAAGACATCCTGGGGCAGAAGTACAAATATAGAAACAACAGATACAAATACACAATCTGGGGAAAATTCCACATGAAAACTCCATGGAATTTGGTTACTTCTAGATTTAGGCATTAGCTAAGCAAGAGAGAGCTTTTATGATCACCCTAACCACATCATCTTCGGTCAGACCTCACAATTAAGCATAAGACCCAAATCAAAATGAAGCCTTTAAGTTACAGGATTAAGATCTGCTCTAAGCCAGCACTTACTCTTAACCTGCTTTATTAAGAGGATAGCATTACTAACCATTTACAGGAATTAATAAGGCAGGGGAGGTGATGAAAGAATCCCGATTGCTCAGCAGGTCAGTAGCAGAACCCAGTTTCTGTCTTCTTCCCTGTAACAGTTCCTGTGACTTACTGACCCCTAACCAAACTGTGTCATCCTCATCAAGCCTGCCTTCCCTGTTTTAGAGAGAAAACCCATTTAATTTTCCTGTTATACTTTAATCTTTAATTTAAACTTGATGTGGGTCATTTATGAATTCCAAGTACTTGCCTGAGTTTGCTCAAGCAAGTCCTATCACTATAAAGTGGCTTCTGCTTAACAGGCTTCATGCCAGCCAAGTTTTAGTCAACATAAAACTTCCTAAGCCAGATCATCCTGGAACTGGGAAACATGGAATTTTGTGCTCTAAATCCGTCATTCTTGGTTGCTCATGCAGAATTAATAGTCTCAAGAACAGATAGACGTAAACTCCGTTTCTTGAATAGAAAGCTTCATCCAGGTTAGGCAAGGCATAACTGGAAGAGTTTTGCAGCATCTCTGCTGGTTTGTTTGCAGATTTACTCCAGGGATGTTTTATTAACGAAAATCTGCAGTAGCTAACTCTGCCCTCTGACAACTCATAGACTGCATTTAGTATAGCAACTAAAAGAAAGGACATTCATTAGAGTAGTTAATGGAAAGGATGCCACGTTCTGAGACATGCTGTATAGATTTAAGGAGATTTGCTGTCATGTAGGACTGTCAGGAGTCTTCGATTTTCTTTGTCAGCTGGAAGAGTTGTGAAAGGAAAAAGAACCAGATAGTATAACTGACAATAGTTTCTTTTTCATTGTGCATAACAGAATGAGCAACTTATTAACCATTGCACTTTCTGAAATTTTGGCATTATAAGTCCTGAAATGTCAGACTTCAGGAAGAATGACCAAGGACCTGGCAAGTTATAGTTCTGTCTGCACTGAGAGCTACTTCCCCACTACCCACACTGAGCTTACTGAAAACCTGACGGATTGAGGTCACAGTGGACCTCTACTGGCAAAGCACTCTTGAGACATTCTCTGGGTTTCTTATGAAGGTGACAAATGGCAAAAAAGAGTGCAAGGGTTGTGCCTCGTTTTTGCATTTTGTTCCTACGAGAAGCTGCTTCTGCCAGGTTCAGTTGTTTTGCTATGTATTTTTTTTTCAGTAAGCACAGATTGGGTTTTTTTTCCTGTAACAACAAGAGGTTAGGTGCATTCAGGCCTGGAAATAAACCTCATTAAATGATCCATGGTTACATGCTGGAAGATCCTTATCTTTGCAATCATTTTGTCTTCCAGCAGCACCCCCAAGTAGTCCTTGGGATTATTTGACTCTCTGATTTACCATCATGGAGCCCTATGAGGACATGGTAGATTATGAAGAAAAGTATATATGATGAAGTTCATGAAGGATTATTTTAAAATGTTGTAAGAAAGAAAAATAAGCAGACAAGACTTCATCTGGTTTGTTCTTACACATCATAAAAGGAGAGAAAATCTTGAAGGAAGACTATGAGGATGTTCCTTCTCAGCAAATTTTGAGAAGTCCCAGTTTGCGTTCAGTTCCCATGAGAGTTGTCTTAGTAACCACTCTAGTAACACATTCTTCTTCCACAGGAAACTTTCACAGGGAGTGATGCAAAGTGTCCAATAAGATCTCCTTTTCAACTGAAACAAAACATAATTTGTCACTTACATTTTGTGTACACTGAGACTGAGAAATTATTTACAATGGATGGGGAAGGCAAGACTCAGTGGTAGGTAAAATACAGATAAAATATTACTCACAGAAAAGGCAGGTTTAAACATGAATGTGATCAGGGAAGGAAATTCTATGGTAATCATCTTTGTAACGGAAATCCACAATAATTATTGATTTACCAACAAATAAACAAATAGAAAAAGCACTGAGAGTTTTCTGAATCTATTGAATGAGAACAATCATGTCACAAACCATTGCTTAAAAATGTGCAAAATGACGAATGAAGTTCATGACATACTGAATTTGTAGAGATTATACCACATATGTAAATCCAGCCATGTTTGTCCAAGGCTCAAAGCAAATGGAAACTAGGGCCAATAGCCTTTACGTCTTAAAGTGAAATTATGATCTTAATGCTTCTGATAAGAAAGGAAAGAGGAAGGGAGTTCCCCTGGTTAAGTAATCTCTATTTCACCTTGATATCTTCCTTTGTGCCTTCTATTTGAAATCTGATTAAAAGCAGAGCTGAGTGCCATATACTGCAAATACCCCCTGCACACATGAACACTTTCTATGGGACCAGCTCTTTTAGAGGCTTTTTTTTTTTTTTCTTTTTTCTGGTGGTGGTTTTTGTTGTTTTTTTTTTGTTTGGTTGGTTTTGGTTTTTAACATCAAAGTAGAGATGTACTAAGATGGTGCTGACAAAAACTACATGTCAAATAACATTAAATAACTTAGTTCATGTGCTTTGTAGACAGAGCACAGATCTGTGTTTATAGCAGGTGAGAGTGGTAAGGAAGGTGGAGGCAAAACAAATGCCCACTGGTTGATAGAGGGAAAAATAGTTCATAGTCTATGTACAGTTGGTTTTTTCTACTTCAAGTTGTTTTATAATTACATGTACTACTGACATTTGTGTTGCTCTGACTGTGGGAATGAGGCCATAAGAGTTCAAAACCACAAGTAATAAGCTATTTCAATTTAACTACAGGTGCCCAAACTCAGAATTTCAGGGCTAAGAGTGCAAAGTTCAATGTACAATTAATAGACAGGGTAGCTTTTCTTTTCCTGTGATATGATACTGACTCACACCTTTTAAGATCAGTTTTAAGATCACATTGTTTGACTTTCAGCATAAACTAAGCTCTTGAGTTTCACCTGGAGATTCTCAAATCCAATGTGTAACATTAGAAAGGCCCCAAACCGCAGTCTCAAGACTGAATGGCAGTGATTCTACCTCCTGACCAGTTCTCTCCAGAGCCAAGTGCTCTTTCAGTGTAAGATGTGAAAGTTGTTTGCACTGACTGGTACTTGTATTTCTCATTCAATTTCAGAAGCTGCATTTCTGTAATGCAATTCAGTTAAATATTCAGCCAAAAATAAAACATCTTGCCTTGGCTAAGTCAGTAATATAAGTTGGTTATTACTCTGCAGTTTGGTGCCAGACCATTTTTTCATCATTTTCTCTAACTGAAACAGAAAAAAATGCCTTGATGCAGAGGTTACTAGGTAAGGTTCAGAAGTCCCAAATACCACTCTAGCCTATTTTGCCTAGCCTGTCCCTTAGGATTGTCTCTTTCGCATATTTTGCCTAGCCTGATTTAAGTGCTCTATGCAACAAGGCTCTCCCCCTTTGAACATTACAGACCAGGTTAATTTCATAGTGTAAGACTAGTTAACCTTAAAGACTGCATCTAATAGTGAGAGAAACAGAAAATATGTAATATTGGGGATGCAGTTTATTACTGGTCCATACATTATCTCTCCTACTCAGCATCACTTGCCTCTGCTGCAAACATGAACACTTCCAAGTGCCCTTAGGAGCTGAAGTTATTTGTGCTCCCCTCAGACCACAACTGCCCAACAGCAGTGCAGGCTGAACAGGGAGCTCTCAGCGCTGAACAAGGAGGGAATATACTAACAGAGATTCTTCATGCAGATAAAGGAGTTTTGACCTTAGTGTATCACGAGCAAGACACCAAGCTGGAGTCTGAAGTACAAGTATCCACCTGTCTCTTGGGAAATCCTCTGTTTGCTCTGAGATAACAATAATGCTGAAAACAGGCGGGCACTGATGAAGACGTAAGACCAAGTACAAGGGAGGTACAAGCAGGGTGATATTTCTAAACAAAGTACACTGCCTACTTTCTCCAGACCTGAATTTTAACTCTGATAGTTTGCAAGGGCTTACCTGGAACTGTACCTCAATTAAATATTCATTCATGAGAAAAAAATATTTGTGTTTCATAGCAAACAGCTCATATACAATTTACAAATGGTTACATATATCCTTAATTGGTTTTCAACGACCCTGCTAAACACTGAGGGCAAACTAAATCCATTTTATGTCAAGGCTGCAGCTACACAGTCACCTTATCTAATCAGCCCCAGCTGCCTTAAAGGCAGTAACTCAGAAACAAAGAGGCTACCAAACCAAATAACTTCTGTGAGGCCTTGCTGGAGGAGAAGGGGGTCAGGTTGATTACTGTTCACCTGCCACACTGAGGCATGCAGGTAACCTGAAACAAAGGGAGTTTTCAGTGCTTCCCAATGACACACCTACCCAGTGAAGTAATTACCTCTGACGCATGACACAAAAGATAAACACCGAGTCCTGTAGCATGTTGGCTAGCAACTCACCAAAACACTTTGGAAAATATCAGTACGCCACCTTTAAAGTACTGGGTGAATTTCACCTGTTCGCAGCAGGTAACTCAGGACCTGAGTATTAACTGAGTAGCGCTCAAGCCTTCAAAACAAAGTTGACATGCTGCCTTGGATGTAACCAGGATTTGACACAGACTTGATTTGCTCCTAGGAAGAACACAGCTCAGCAGTTCATTTAATAAGCTGGTTATCTTTTACAGGTGGCATGATGAATTCTTTGGTCTCTTTTAATAAAAGACAAATGTCAAGATGAGAGAGGAAAATCTGTCATATGTTATCTTATGAACACCTTCTGTGCCATGGTTTCATTTGCATGATGTCTCAGCAATCGCTAGCAACACCTTTGGAGCCAGATTCATTGGTCTGCTGCTCTGTTTTCACCTTCAAGCACTTCCAGTGTGGGAGGAGAAGGGTGAGGTGCTGCTGGACTCCAGAAGTAGGGTGTTGTGTCCTCCCACCTGGTATCAGTTGAGGGTGAGGACCAGGTGACTCCTGAGCTGGTGCTTCACAAGCTAATTGTTCAGTATGTTTAATTATCTTGGAACAGTAAAAACATTGTCACTGCAGCAATCAGAAATGAAGTAGAGTTTCTGTATCCAAGAGGTTTGTCTGGTTTTCCTACCCCATGCCATTTGGCCTTACGGACTTTGCTTTTTGGCCTTATGGACTTTGCTTTGGGTAACTTAGTACAAACATATATCCATTAGAAACCTTCAAAAGCGTGCCTTGGATCATTTCCCAAAGCCAGGCCCAGGTTGTTCCTGAGCAAGACCAGGAGCACAAGAGCTGGGAACACCTTGTAGTCCTGAGTGAACCATACTGTCCCTACGGCATGCTATGCTGTTACCTGCAGCATTTTCCTGTGAAAAAGTGGGTTGCCCTTTGTTGTTCTCCCTGGCTGTGTTCTGCCTGCCATGGCAGAGGGAGGGGGAAGCACAGTGTCACCTATGGCCTTCTTTTGCAGAGTTCTGATGTAGGGCCATTGCTGTGAGTACTCGGAATGCTGTCACAGCAAGGGCCCTGCCAGGTAACATGGCCTGTTTCTGACCCAGCGTGTTGAAGCGCCCAGGACAGACTCACTTCAGAGTGTCCAAGTGCTCTGGTTCCAGGGATGCAAGTGGCTTCTTGCCTGCCACTCATAGGGAATGTGGTCTTTGAGTCCTGTTTGTGAAAGCCTGCAAGAAGGGCTCAGCTCTCTCCATGTCTACACGGCAGTTCTGACCTGCAGGGTGATTTCCCTACCCAGCCCTCCGTGGCCGCTCTGCCAGGCAGGACAGCAGCACAGAATGGGAAAACTGAGAATCCTGGCCACTGGCCTGGTTTCCCTTTACCTGTCTGACATGGTGAGGCAGGAAAACACTGAAAGGGCCTTAGAGATGACAGCAAAACAGGGTGTGCATGTACAGCTGATTCACAGGGTGGAGTAACAGCTGGACGCACTGGCAAAGCAAGACACTGGTCTCACAGGCGGGGACTCTCCGTAGAGAAGATGTGCCTGGAAGGGTTCAGGGACATCCCGGTAAACTGCACCTAAGGTGCTCCAAGAAAGTCACGTGGACAGGACCAATAAAAGCACTTCACACACTTTATTTGTCTCCCAGTGCAATCATCTCTAACACCACACCATTTTTTCCATTTGTGTTCGAAGTGATGGGAACTCTCCTGATCCCTGTAGGAGGCTGTCCCGTAAGCAAGCGATGTAACAGCAAGGAATAATTTTCTAATGTATTATCTTTCCAGATATCTAAATGTGCTCCTTCTCTGCATTCCTCTCAATGCCCTCCACCCCTGTCGCCTGAAATAACTGCTCACTCATCACTAAAGTTTAGCCATGCTGTGCTGTACAAATCCAGAGAAGATAAGAAACAATATTCTTTAGATAACAGCACAGAGTATTGCACAATGTTCTTTCTTGTCTCAGAGTTCAGTCTGCACCTTAGTTAAAAAAAAAAAAACAGGAATGTTAAAACAAAAAAAACCAACCCCTCTTTACAGAAATTGCCTTAAAATGCAGCATGCAATATAGTTAGTGCAGTGTTAGGGACTTTTGAAATAGTGGTGTTGTTTCAAGTAAGATTGTGGCCACCATTTTCCCCAATGTGTAGTATTTGAAACGATCTCTTTTTCTGTGCTTCAAGTAGCAATTAAGTATTGGGTTTCAAATGCTACCACACAGCAATGGTGAGTAAATAATGGCTTAAAGAAGAAGTAAAAAAAAAAACGTTTGTTTGCTTTTGCAGGTGTTAAATTTCAGCAGGACAATCTAACTCAAACAAAGTCCTAAACAAAAGTTACTGGAATTCCTAACTGACAACCTGAGTTTCATGTTAGACAAGGCAGATAATCAAAATAATCTCTGCTGGCTCTAAAATCTCTAACCACTGATTCTTACTATGGCTGTAAATTTCTGAGATTGAGTTTTTTAACTTCAGTTAAAACAATTTTGTTTAAATTACTGTTGCATGGGAAAATGATTGCAGAAACTACATGGTGTTAAAAGATTTATTTTGTAATGAGTAGCCTTAAAAAAATCCAAGCAGTAAAACTCTCACTGAGAAATACATTGCAGGACTTAAATGTGGATTTAAGCTATTTTCTTTTTCTTCTGGTAACTCGCTTATTTCTCCCTTGAGAAGAAATACAATGTTACATATCCAGTACCCAGATGAATTCAAACTTATATCCTGTAAGCTGTCTCAGAATATTAGGAAAAAAATTAGGAAAAAGGTAATTGAGTAATTTTTAGACACAATAATTTATTCTGCATAACCCATTTACAGTAAACTCAGCTGCAGTGAAACCCTGCTTGAAGAGAATGAAAGCTGGAGGTCGTTTCAATGCAAGTTAGTGATGCTTGTAAGTGAGCCCCTTCCCACAGGACTCAAGCTCGCAATCCTGTCAGAGCCCTTCACAGTCAAGACAGTGGGACCAGGCCTGTAACGGAGAGGTTTAGTGGAGAAAATTCCATTACTTTGCTATGACAGGCTTCTATGTTAATTCTTAATTGGTTACTTCAGATTAGCCTCTCAGCCAACCCTTGTTAATGTGAAATGATAACCTTGAACTGTGTCCATGGTTTAAGTATAATCCAAAGACCTGCATGAAGTGCACAGGGACAAAGTCAGAAATTATTTTGCACTGTGTGAGGTCAGAATCAGGCTGATTCTGACAACCTGATCACAGGATCACAGCAATCCAGCTGTTTTTGGGCCTTATCAAATATCAGATTAAGAGTCTGTGGGTGTGCCAGTCATCTGAAAATAGATCTTACCAGCCTGATTCTGCTGCTTTTAGCCATGGTGCTATTACCTGATTTCTTGTGCAATCTTATTTAAACATGAGTAGAGCTGGAAGAGGTGAGTTCTAAATTTCTTAGAAAACTTGAGATGACGTGAATGGAACAAATTAGTGGTTCAGCAATTACAAAAATCTGAGGTAATCAGGGAAAATTGAAGTGGTCCTGGTCAGTACAGCTGCACTGTTTATTTTCAACTCAAACTAAATGCCTATGCCTGTTGTTTGTCCTACACAGAGACAGAAGAGAAATTATTTACAATAATAGGTTTCTTTTAATCTGATCTATAATGTAATGATTCTCAGGCTGGCTCCAGGTGTTCTGGGCTAGAAACACGCTGCTGTGGGTTGTGCCAGGGCCTTCACCAGAGCGTGTGTACAGGGCAGTACATGCAGGATGGAAAGGGCCTGCTACAGCAGTCAGTAAAAGTTGTATTATCCTAAAACTATAGCAAGTTGGTTTAACTATTGTCCATGTCTCTTTTTTTTTTCATTAATCATTAATATTCAGTTAATATAGCAGTGAGCAGAATGTACCCACAGGTCTATCCATAAAGGAAGTAATTTACTGCCTGCTTTACAACAGTGTTGTGTAAACACTTGAGTTGCACTGAGTACTGCATTTCTGTGGAAGTAGTGGCACATTCAGGTGAGCAAACACAACACTTTAGAGAAAACCAAGCACTTTTGGTCCAGCCTCAGACTACACTGCAACCAGCCTGCAACAGTGTAAAAATAAATCAATGTTGCTAATGAAAAAGAATGAGGAAGTGAAAATTATCTCAGCTTTAAAATTCAATGTTTGTGTTAGTGCCACAGCACTTCTGCTCCGTGCAGCTTCAATATAGCATTAGAGAGACCCTGGTCTTACTCCAAACGCTCATGGGTTTCATTCATTCAGGGTCAGGCCCAAGATGGGTACTTGAACTGAAACAGTAAGAAGTCCAAGGGACTGTCAGTTACTTCCCAGCATCAAGGTGGTTTCTTACAAATGCCTTAAAATACTCTTCGAAGTTAGAAGTATTCATAAATTAAATAATTCTACAACCCCTGTCTTGTCCTGGTACAACTACCTCTGTATGAGAAGCAGATCTGGATTCCTCTATTCTTGATCCCTCATATCACAGATCAGGTTTCAAATGTCATTATTCAATTGTTTCTTTCTTGACAGATGTAACACTGTTTCTCACAGTGCAGTTTCACTGTTGAACAGCGAATGGAACTAACCCAAACGAAGACTGGGATCTGCAAGACCCTCCTTGGATTTGCAGCATTCCTATGGCTTAAGGTGCATACCTAAACTGTCTCTGGGACCCAGTGGCAAGGCATGTTGTACCTCATTGTGAGGCTACTGACTTCAGCCTCGCTGGCATTCTCCAGGATTCAGTGAAATTACAAGACTTGATTAACCCTGTGCATGTTCTTTAGAAATCTTGCTGAACTGGAGCCTGAATAAAGCCTGGGCCCAGCAGGCATTCCTGTACATACTCAAGGATAATAGTTGACTAATGAGTTCAGGGAGAGCTGATGGACAGCTTCTAGAGACTGTGATCTTCAGTACAGCTAATTTACATCCTTAACATTTTTAGAATTTCAGTATGGTGTCTGTACATCAGAAGTCACCGTGGCACACGTACTGCCCTGTTTTCTTGCAGACATAGGAGCTTCGAATTCTTACTCTCAACCCTCCTACATTCCGATGCAATTCCTTTCCTTAATGAGCATGCACCCAAAGTGACCTCGTGTTCCCTTCTGCAAAATGGTGCACTGTTTCCCTGAATGCTGGAGCTCACGTTTTCATGACAAAAGTGGCAATTATTTTTCTGTGCAGCATGATTTGCAACAAGACTGGCTTTGCAAACATATTTTTGACCTCTCATTAGGCTGATAAGAATTTGGTCAGCCTGGTAAGAAATATTTTGCATATGGCAAATTAATTTTATTTAAGCATCCCTTTATATTAGTCTTTTGAAACAGTCTTCTGAATGCAAAGGCACATACTACTCCTCAGTCTGCCCTTCCCTGTGCATTACAAATTGTTTATTAATGACGCAGGTAGAATCTGACTTCATGCAGTTGAACACGACATTGTGTTAACCACTGTAATAAAAAATTAGCTCCTTTCATGACCATAACATAATTCCCAAACTTCCTTCCATCACATGCTGTTCCTTATTGGTTACAGTTCATTCTTTGTCATTCTGGAGTCTCAGAAGACTCTGAGCAGTGCACCTGCTGACCAAGGCAATGGCAAGGCAGAAACTGGATCTATCTAATCATTAAGCACTACTCAGTCTTTTCCCGCCCCCACAGTAGATGAGATTCAGTGAGCACAAAACCTCATGGACATTCCTTGATGATGTCTTTGATTCGTGGTGGTGGCAAAACTGCTTGTCCCAGTAACCTACAATTACTACATTTAAGTAATAAAACACACACAAATCAACATCTCCACTAACAATGCAGTTTCACTATTTTAATGTTGTGGAACTACTTGCATTTTACTTTTGGCACAGGTTCTGATGTAATTCCCAGTTAAGGAAATGAGAGCTTAGAGAATCCTTCCCTTTACTTCAGTGATAGGGGATAAGCCCAGCAGTCAAGATTTATTCTCCAAATATTAGCGGAAATGCTCTGCTTATCAGGCAGTTGATACTGTTAGCTCAAAGGCAATAAAATCTTTGCATCCAAATACAAGCTTTTGTTAGATCTTAGTTGACAGATGGATTTTCTAAGTTGATAATACAACCGTGAACTTCTTCTAGAGCTTTGTTAAATTGAAGCATTTATGAAGTGTGGATCTTTCCAAAACAGTTCCTTGAGGAACAATACTGAAATTGTGATGCCAGTGAACTTTGACTTTCCAGTCATTGTAAACTGTCTTTAAATTAAGACTATTATAAAACTGGAATCTAGTTTTACTTTTGTTTGGATAAAACAGCTGAAGACACATGGTCAAGGACAGAGCTAAGCAGATATGAGGCAGATCTATACTAAACCTGCAAACTTAACTTTCTGCTCCCTTCTAAACTTTTTCCCCAGTAAAGACAATTTAGCAGTGGGCTCTATAAAAGATTCCATGAACCTTTATGCACTGAGGGTATTGTCCTCAAGCACAGTGAAATTCTTGAAAAGACTCTCATAGGCTACAATGGACTTGTAATCAGGCTCTGAATGTGAGCATCAAGAGATGCCCAAATTACATTTTCTAGATATGATCAACAGTGCTGGAAGTGCCCAGCTTTGTGAAATGTGTACAGTGTTATAGTATGCAGTTGTATATGGCTCAATAGTGGTCCCGATGTGACAGCTTGGGAACCCTCATGGAATAGTACTTGGTAATTCCTGATTGAACAGCTTTTTGGAAGCAGATTTTCTTTTAATGAATTAATGAGCAGCAGCTGTTGTGAGGAATGCATTTCTCTTTCTTTTAACAGTGCTTCATATGTAGAATAAACACACATAACTTGTGCCTGTACAAGAATGATACACTTCTAAACATATGGACAAAAGTCATATAGCAGGGATTGTTCTTTAGACATTACAAAGCACTGCCAGGCAGACAGCAGCATAATCTTTAGTTTAAACAGTTCAGTACTCCTGGGAATAGCTTTAAAGCTATAACATAAATAGGTTCTGAAACCCTACAACAAGAGATGGACAAACAGAAACAGCTTCTGCAAAATTTAGGTATTGTACTCCACTTGTGAGAAGTGCCGTCTAAGTCATGAAATANGACAAAAATCATCATGGCATCATTTCTCCACTTGTGAGAAGTGCAGTCTAAGTCATGAAATGGTGTGAACTAAACCATTCAAAGCACAACTAATTGGTATTTTACTATAGCTACTAGCAGACAAGAAATGTAAAATGTCCTTCTCTGTGTGCTTAGTGTGTGACAGACCTATGACCTAGCAGAAACTGCCCAGGAGTCTTTTGGCTCAGGCTCCAGATTAACACAGATCTTGCCTGCACAGACAAAATCCTGTGGGCGATGAACGGCTTACACAAATGACTATTTCAGGGCCATGACAGCATGTTGTTGCTTTTCCAACTGTACTGCTCCCAGAAAATGCTGAGAGCACCTTTTCTACTGGCTGTAGAAAACTGGGGATTTTGGACACCCAGCTCCATGTGGCTTGATTTCTACAGTCTTGTGAGAGTTACATCCAAGAACTTCAGCGATGATGACTCCTGTAAGACTTAAGGAAGGCAATTTGCACAGCTTGTTCAGTCCCATGCTACATTTGCCAAGCCAATAATTGCACCTTTCTTGAAGTGCTGTCTTTGCTGAACAGAGTTTGGTGAACTGGAGAAACTTTCACACTCATCTAACAATACCAGGCAATTGGATCTTGACACTACTTACTGTGCAGCTCTTCAACCACATGAAATGGCAGTCTGCTCTTTCACCTTTCCCGATGGAGTTTTCTGACCCTCCTCTCAGGTGTGCACCCATGCACCCACCAGGCCTACTGGAGACTTGAGGGACTGCAGCTGCCAAAAAACGTATATCCCACCCACCATCACACACTGTCTCTATAAATGGAGCATGAAAGTCACACATAGCTTTTATGGGCGAGGTGTTCTGGAGGCTATTTTTGAATGGCACTGAGTCCTGGTAACATTTAGCCCATTTGTTAAATGTCTACAAAGCACTCTTGCTATATGCAAAAAAAAAAAAAAATTCTGCAGTGACCTGAGCCCTCAGACTCTGTGCCATCCTGTCATGGAGGACTGGGGATGTGAGGATGCTCCTATCTGGAGCCCCAAATCAGCAAAGCTGAATTAAGGTATTTTAGGGTCCAGAAAAGGGCAACGAACCTGGTGAAGGGTCTGCAACACAAGTCCTATGAGGAACAGCGGAGGGAGCTGGGGTTGTTTAGCCTGGAGAAGAGGAGGCTCAGGGGAGACCTTGTTCCTCTCTACAACTCCCTGAAAGGAGGTTGTACCCAGGTGAGGGTTGGTCTCTTCTCCCAGACGACTAGCGACAGGACAAGAGGACATTGTCTTAAACTGTGCCAGAGGAGGTTTAGGATGGCCATTAGGAGGAATTTCTTCGCAGAGGGGTGATCAGACATTGGAATGGGCTGCCCAGGGAGGTTGGTGGAGTCACTGTCCCTGGAGGTGTTTAAGAAAAGGCTGGATGTGGCACTCAGTGCCATGGTCTAGTTGACAAGGTGGTGTTCGGTCATAGGTTGGACTCCATGATCTCGGCAGTCTTTTCCAACCTAGCTGATTCTGGGAAGGTAGTCTGTGCACCTACAGACGGACACAACCTGGCTGCTCTCTGCAGGTTCCTTTCGCTGGTGCCGCAGCACACCAACAGTCAGACCAACACCTAAGGCAGCTGTGCCTGCTGTCACTGCTCCCTCGCACCCCCCTCCCATCAGGCTCACACCTGAACCCAGCTGCCCCTGCCAGCTCTTCGTCCCTGCGCTGCCCCAGAGACAAGTGACTGCCGATGTTGTCCCCCTCTTCGGGTCTGGCTAAGGACGAACGGCCTGAGATCACGCCTCTGATCCCCTGCTGCACGCCCCTGCCAATCCCACCCTGGGGCGCTGCTCCCCTCCCCATCAGCAGCGGGCGGGCGCTGCCCCAGCCGCGCCACCCTAAGCGGGCGGCGGCAGCGCCCGGAGGCGGCAGAGGGGCTCGGGTCGGGGGC
>VZRQ01003116.1:268489-354261 GCA_013397975.1 Machaerirhynchus nigripectus | reverse complement strand
GCCCCGCCGCCATCGCCCGCCCCTCCCTTCGTCGCGGCTCACCCACGCCCCGAGCGGCCGGCTGGGCGCGGTCCCGGGCCGCGGGAGGAGCCCCGGGCCAGGGTGTGGTACCCTCGGGGCCCTTGGTGCCTGGCTTTGTGGCTTTGTCCTCTCTCAAGGACTCGATGACTCTTCCTGCAGGTCTTAGCTCATTCCTCCCTTCAAAGCGTGCGCTCCACCTTCCTCTACATTTGCCGAGGGGAGCCGGTGCCACGGCATCCTGAAAAACCCAAACCTGTCCTGGGAGCCGTGTCATGTGTGTGTTTTTAAAACGGCATCTGTTTGAGACCTGAGACTGCCTGTTGCCAGTGAAGGAAGTGGGCTGATAAAGCTTATCACCTTGGCCCGAGCTCTTCCATCTCTCCTGCATTAGTCTGAGCCGTGGTGCCACGGGAGAAGGTTGCAGAGATAGTGCAGGGCCCGGCCCTTTCTGGGTAAGATGCCACTGGGAAGACACAGGCCTGCCCTGCCTGGGGCTCATGGGTCGGGCCTCGCCATCCTATACAGACATGCACGATGAATGCATGAGCCCATATCCACCAACGAAGAAACCTAAGGTGGGATTTTCTTTTTATCCCCTTTCCAGCTGGGAAAGATGGGGGTGCATCACAAGGAGGTGAGGAGAGGAGGACTGTGAAAACTGGCATGACTCAAAATGAAAGTAAATAGTCTACTGTTTGAACATGTGGGCCTTTTTAAAAAAATATGATAAGGAAAATGTTAAAAATACACCAAGTTCCTGACTATACTCAAGATTGCAAGGGCTGTAAGTGCAGTCAATCCTTTCAAAGACGTGTTCCTACTTGCTTAAAATGTGCTGGTTTTGTGAAAATGCTCCCAACATACGTGTTCTCAGTCTGCATTGTGCAAATGCACCTGTTCTCACCCTACTACTTGCACATAGTCCTTTGCTACTCTCTGACAAGGTATCTACTATAGGATCACCAGGTTTGGGTTTTTGTGCGTGTTTAGGTGTTTTTTGGTGGTTTTTTTTTTTTCTTTTTTTAGGTGGCTATGTTGCTTTTTTTTGGTGAGACCTTGGTAAGGTAATAAAGAATATGCATTTGCTATTGGGGAAGATACGTTGCAGAATATTTTATTATATATATGTATATGTGCTTTCATACGGCTGAATTCTCTAAATAGGAAATTTATTCTCTTTTTTTAGTTGCCACTGGATTCAAGGAGAGGTATTTACTGAAATGGTTAGTGTAACAGCTGGGGGAGAAGAGTGATCATCAAATGAAATTATGGGGTGGCAGGTTCAGAAGAAGGTACCTCTTCAAATCTTGGAACTCACTGCTACAGGATGTCAGGAAGCAGCTCAAAAAGCAATTAAGCACGATCATGGAAGAAAAATCTGTGCAGGGATGTTCAACAGAAACACCTCTGATTCAGCAACTCTTTGAGGTGCAAATCCGCATCCTGCGGAAGCATTTTGGGAGCAGCCTCCCCTGTGCTCATGCTGTCATTAGGCAATTACTGCTGGCTGCTCTGGAGATAGTCCTGGACTGGACTTGAAATGCTGCTGTTCTGACCCAGCACAGTCATCCCTACATTTAACTGTTATTTCGTTCAACATGGGTTTTTTTCAAAATCTTTAGTAAGTCATAGACAACAATTCTTGCAATAAATGTTTGTGACACAGAAATGCCGTTTCTTTATGCTCTGTACCTCTCATGTTCTTTCTTGCCTGTTGCTTTGACTGAGGGATGGAAGGTTGCTTTGCTGTGTGTTTGTATAATGCCACATTATCAAGCTGAGCCCTGGTCCATGCCTGTACTTCCTAGTTAATTATTTGATATAAATAATAATCTCTATTTCTGAAGGTGGGCACAAGCCAAAAGGTTTGCTGCTTGTTTAAACACTCCCAAGTGTCGTGGGGTGATTTTATGATAATGCTGTGTTTCCCTATCGTCTGCTTTATGCCCAGAAATGGGTCCCACAGCTTTAAGCTGTGTCCAAGGAAAACTGGGGTGGGGGGGGGGGAGCTGAGCGAATTCTTCAGTGTGGTTTGCGTTCAAGGACTCACACTCCCCCATACTGCTCGGCTCTGCTTGCAGCAGGAGAGAGTAAATTCCTGCTTTTAGATAGCCTGTTAGTTGAGGCAAAAAATTTTCCCAGGACTGCAAACCAAAATCCTCTGGCAATTTCTTCATCTTCTTCTGGAACCGTTCAGCCCAGCTGTGATCCGAGAACCAGATCACTGGACCCTGTGGACTGGCAGGGAGGCTGCAGGGACGCTGCATCCTGGCCCTAGACCTTGGGAGGGGCCGAGCCAGCTACAGAGTGAACTCTAAATCCACCAGCTTTCTTTCTCTGCAATGAGGAGGTTTAATATCTAATGTTATTCATTTTTTCCTGTGCCTTGCGGCACTTTTTTTGTTAAATAAATAGTTTTTTCCACTTTCCTCCAAGAAGTTCCTTTCATATCAGTGGGGGAGGGAGTGCGGAAACCTGCCTTCTGTGGAGGAGGCGTTCCTTCCAGAGCGTTTCCCCCTAAACTTGTCTCAAACCGAGACACGAAGTAAGAAAGCGTGGAGCTCCAGTCCTTGTTTGCTGGCAGAATGAGACAGATGGGCCATTTGAGAAAGTGATTAAAATACCAGCAGTACCTGCCTGAACAGTTACAAATTCCACACTCCACATCTGCAAGGGCTTGTATTTATTATCTAGGGCACGGGACCAGACCTTATGAACCCGCTGACACTGAAGGGTGCGAGGAAGGACGAGGTGCCAGCATAGCAGAAGTGGTGGGGGGGCTGAGTGGTGCCAGCGCCCACCTCTGCCCTCAGCTACCCTAGGCTGGCTGAGGGCCCAGAGGGAGCTCCTGTTCCAGCCTTGCCGCTGGAAGGAGATGGGTTACCACATACACATTCTGTTGAAGAGTCAGTTGGACATTGTTTGCAGGGTTTTTTTTTTTTCCAAAAACAAGACAAATTTTAGTGCTCAGGAGTGGAAGTGCCCTGAGGTCGCGTGGAGAAAAGGAGCATGATCATCCCATTGTATTGAACAATGTTCCGCACAGGTCTTCTGGAAAAGATCCCTTTCCTGTCAAGGCTGGTGAACCACTACAGACTCTCATGTGCTTTTTCAAACATTGTGGAAATCCAGTGTATCAGTCATAAGGAAGGGGGCAATAACCTGAGGGAAGGCCGTTTCCCTAAGGAGAAGTGAAAAGAGGACCTGTTGCTGCTGAGGAGTATCCTTGCCATATGGATTGGATTTTATAGCAGTGTACAGCTCTTGGGTTGGAGGCACAACTTCCCACGTGTAAAAGGATCTAGCTCAGGATGGATGTGGGTAACCCAGCAAAAGCCAAACGGTGGAGCCATTGTTCTTCCAGTTTGTCTCATCCGTGTTCCCATTGCCCAGCCTGCTGATTTGTGGGGGGGTCAGAGAGAGGCTGCTTACATACGGAACGGGAGACAGCAGCTACTTACAGAGATTGACCATGGAAGCCCGTCCTGCTGCAAAGTCACATTTCTTTTACATGGCTGCCATCTGTATTGCTGATAACCACGCAGGTTGTGGCTTTAGCAGCCCCTCAGCGGTAGCTGCTTCATAAGGATGAGCAGTTCTTCAATAGCTGCTTAGGCATGAAACTACCTCGGGCTCAGATGCTTTGTATAGTGCTTTTTCCTAGAAGTGAATTAGCATATACTGTAAATAAAGACAGTAAAACTGAATTTATTCTTTAGTTGGAGGTCACAGGCCTGGAAAGGACGGAATAGGTCACTGAGCTCAGTCCCACAGAACCAGCAGCAGGGATTGGGCTTCAGCACAAAAAAAGGGCTGCAGAACAATTATTCCACGTGCCCCACACTGAACATATGTTTATACCACATTGGCTGCACGCCCATAGCCGCCTTCTCTACTTCCCAGTAACTTTTTGATGAACCTCAGACTGCTAGCAGGTGTCCAAAAGCCTCAAGTCTGAAGTCACGTAGGAAGAATAGAGAGGTCAGGGGTGCTGGCACTGTGTCCCTGTAGTGGACGGGTTTTCCAGTCTCGAGTCCCACACTGCTGTGGCACCTATTAAGCTCATGCAAAGTTCTCAAGAGTAATAGGGAAGAGCTCTCCTAACTCCTGTGAGTTCCAGCTCCTGAACAAGATGTGGCTTGGATTCCCTTTTAGTTTTCCGTCAGCTCATCCAGTCCATTCCCACAGGCACTGCTACATCCCTGTACTGTCTGCAAGGCTGGGCAGCTCCTGCAGCCCAGGCACGGGGTGTAGGTGTGTTCCCATGGAGCAGTTAATCAGCACAGCTTTTGTGGGAACTGCAAGTCATCCATGGCTGGGATGGCAGGAGATCTTGTGTCTCAGTAGTATTTGGAGGGCAGCAATGTTTTCTTGGAGTGGGGCAGTCAGTAGCTGAGACTCTTTAGAAGAGGAAATCTTTGATAAATTGTCTAAAGGTACAGAGGTAGTGCCACACAGGCATAAGGAAAGTAAAAAACCTTAATACATTTTTTTAATTTTCCAAGAGAAAGACTTATCTTTATTCACTAGTATGTCTTCAGACAGTGCTGATTTACAGATGCATATATAACATTTTCATTCAGTCTGTGTTTTTCACAAACCAGAACTAGACAGTGCCTGTCATTTGGGCAGTTATACACTTGAAAATACATTAATTTGTATTTGTAATTTTTGCATTTTAGTGAATGATACTTTTGCTCTTCATTTGGTGTGTCAAGCTAACATTGAAGGGAAATTGTAATTCAAAATTCAGAAAACTACAATTTTTAAGGTGTTTGTTGGAAATAATCTGGGCATACTTACCAAAATAATATATGTTTATTATGAATCAATGTTTATTAAACAAAGGTAATATACTGGATTTGTGAATTCCAGTATCAGTGAACAGATTGTTTGCAAACCCCATGTTCTTAAGATTTTTTAATTTAATAGTCAGCTATTTCACTTAGGCTCAACCTAGCATTACATGTGACCTTGGTGGAAGAGGCAGGCTTTGGACAAGCCCAGAACTAGAGACACTGCCAGCCTGCTCTGTCTCTGTCTGCAACCCTCTGCCATAAACCCACCGCTGTCCCCAGGAAGCCCCTGTAGCATTTCTGGTCCCATATCCATCCTTGGCATTGCATGGAGGAAGGACTTGTGAGGCTTTCTATAGGCACGTGTGGCGTGTGCTGTGTAAGAACCTCGAGGGCTGCTTTGGCAAATCCTAATGCTTGTGGTTTTGGCTTTGCCACATCAGTAAAATACCCTTCAGAAAGAGTGGATGCATTGGGAAGGGTGGAGGTATTTAGGAATAGAGATCAGAGGTGTCCAGCAGTGGATCCTTTGGCAGGACAAGTGTGGTTCCCAGGGCTGGAGTGGCCTCACAGGATGAGCAGTGAGTTGTGCAGACACAGAGTCTTCCAAGGGACCTCAGGCACCAGCACCGTGCTGTATGAAGAAGGATGTTGGCAGAGGTGGCTCCCCAGCCCCATGGAGAGCATGGGCCCACGGGATTCAGGTAAACCCATGCTGGAGCTTTCTCTTCTTCCTTAACCTTTGGCCATATGAGGGTTTTGGCGGGCAGCTTGCAAGGTTGGTCACCCTGGAGTAACCTCACTTCTCCAGCCTCAGGACATTCACTTGCCTCTGCTCCCCAGCAGAGATGCCAGGGCCAGTTGTCACCTGTCAGGCACAACTCCTGTACCCTTTAGTAGCCCCCAGCTTCCTGCCCATATGTCAGCTTGTCCCTGCTGCACGTTTCTAACGCTGCTTTGTGCAGATGTTTTGGGGCAAGTGGAAGGAAATGGAGCAGAACCTGCCCAACCACTGATCTGTCTACTAGCAAGATGCCCTCTCTGGGTCAGTGCAGTGCAATTTTATTGGCATAGGAGCCTGCCTGGCTCCTAAGTAAATTCTGTTGCTACTGCTATCTTTAAGTTGGAGCAAACTTAAATAATTCCCACTCAGCCAAAGGAATGTGACTGCCAGGCTGACTGCAGAGCACAGTCGTGTCCTTCCACCAAGAGTCACTTGCTAAAGGTGTCTTGGGAATGGCCATTATGATATTTTTCTTTTAAACTTGGGTACACCTTATCCATGTGAAGAAATATTTTTCATCAAATAAGCATTCCTGGTGCCCATGCTACTGTTATCATTAAACAAATATTTTATTTAGGGGGAATGGAAACAGATTTATGAGGTTTTTTATCAAACACAACCATTAGCTGTTGACAAAAGAACACAGATTGCACCATATTTTAGGGTTAAGAGAATTGGCTCTCCTATTGTAATGTATTCTGCAAGTTTATTGCAAGGTAACTTTTACAGTGTAGCAATATTTTCATGCCACCTTTTTTTTTTCCTAAATGCAGATTTTGAAGTTTAGGTATGATTTACAGGCTTGGATGTATTTGTAAATTCTAGTGAAGTAAAAAAGGCGCTCTTATGTGAATGATGCTACAGGAAAAATATCTACATGTAAGTTCTCACATAACTTTCCACAAATGCCCTTCGCCCATACTACAGCAGGTAGAGGGTGAAATCCCGAGCAACATTAGCTAAAACACCTTAGGCTGACCTTGGGTGTCTCTTGACAATTTTCACAACATAAAAATCCAAACTAACTCTTCGTATTTTACTTTAAAACAAAAGAAGTGATATGAAGTCAGGAGCCTGTCTTTCTGGATATAACCAAATGTGCTTTCTTTTCTCTACTTGTGCGCTGTTCATATCACTTCAGGTAGGTGAGGACAGGGACTTTCTGAACAACACTTAAAATGTTATGTGAAGATTAGCAGTGATGTAGAAACTTCGGAATTTCTCTTCAAAGTGTTCTTGACCTTTCATAAACCAGTATTACTGAACTATTGCAATGGATATAATTCATTAATTTTTCTTACAACAATTTAAGAATAAAAATAATGTCACAGACAATTTAAATACAATAATTCAACACCCTGTAACTAGATTTTCCAGCCAATAAAACACAAAGCAGAAATGGCAGAAATTAAAATCTTCCAGTTGACCACTTTTCCCTTAGACAATTTCTAAAACAAATATTAAAGTCAGCATTCAGTTGCCTGAATCTTTTTGCAAATATCCACAGCAATCCTCCTAGTGATGTTAAGTCCCTTGTAAAGATACAAGAGGACATCCAGTAATCTCTAAAACTGACATTCACTATTCCTCTAAAGACGCTAAAATACTTAGTTTTCACATGCCACACCTTAATGTCCTTTTTATTTATTTTAAACCAGATAAAATAAGCCACAATAAGACTGATTTATATGAAGTCATGATAAGAGTCTCCATTCTCATGAAAACGAAACTGTTGTAAAGTCCTGGTCCCATTGACTTCAACACCTAAACCAAATGTTCACTGCCAATCTTTGACTCCTGTCTTGCGTGTCACCAAAAGAAACAGAGCAATTGTTCCCAAATACTAACAGGCAGGCAGGGCGAGCATGGAAAATTCTAGTTTCAGAGAGATGACATCTATTTGGATACTTTTAGGAATTAATAATAAATGAAAAATATAGCACAGTATGTTGAATTACTGTGATGTAAACCCCAGAGTTTACAGAGGAATATTAAATCTTTGAAACATGTCTGTGATGTGCTAGCCTAGTTTTGACCTCAAACCATCTGACTACAGACACTCAGTTTAACACATTCAAATCTGCTGATCCTCAAACCACTGAGTGGATTTGTTGGTGGTTACATCTCATTACTTTTGATTTTCAGCCACCCACAGAGAGGGTGACACCTTCCAAGGGAGCTTTTCCACGTAAATAAGAGCTGCCGTGATCATCACTGGATGGTTCTAGCCCAGGATGGATGGAAGGTAGGGCCTGCCTTTGAAGCCACAAATATAAGTGGTCCAATGAGGTCCAGTGGACCCTTTTGAGGGTATAGGGTGTGGATCAGGTCCTTGAACAGTGTCAGTCCTGATACTCTGTTCTCAGACTGGGATCTACCCTGCTAGGTCAGCACATGTGGCAGACAACACTCTGAAGACCTTTAGGAACAGTAGCCTTTGCTCCATTGCCTGCTGAGGTGCCTTTGTGAGGCTCTGTCAGGGCACAAGAGGCAGACGTGACAATAGCTTTCCTGTTAGTCATTTCTCAGGTCCCTGTCAGCCCCCAGGGCCATCCTAGCTTGGTTGGTCTGCTCCATCTGCCCTGGGCAAGGAGGAGAGGGTGGCTGCTGGCATACCCTTAATATTAGCCACATCAATCTCCTTGAGTGTCTCTCTAAAGATGATCCTAATCCTCTGCTGCCCACTAGAACCATTTTGGTACAAGTCCAAAGGTAGAACTTTATTACCATTTCAGTTTTCCGGTTTTTGATTTTTACCTCAAGCTATGGAAAGTGTGTTTTTTGGTACCTTGCCAGGTTGCATCAGTAAGCCTGACACTGGTCTCCTGGTCATTCCCACAGCTGTACATTTAGGGAAGCCTGGTCCCTAAGCCTATGTCCATCCAATCTGGAGACATTCTGGAGAAAAATATTAGACTACCCAAAATGTGTGATAAGCAGGAACAATGCCAGGAAGGCCTTTACACTGAATAAGCTCTGCATGACAAATGCTAGAGTAATGTCTGCAACGTCAACCACCTGTGGCCATGGTGCAGACTGTGGGCAATAAATGTGTGGGTGTGCAAGCCTGCCTTTGAGGGAAGGCTTTAATCACAGGTAAAGGTGCTTTGCTTAGTGTTATCAGTGACATCTGGTGGTAACAGACAGTAAAGTAATTGCAAATATTTTTAAAGGTTGTGTATGAATTTAAATGGCTCATCCCAAATGAAGTATTTTGCAATACATTTTCCCAAAATGTATTTCTTTCTGACACAACCATGTGGTGACCGTGCTCCATACCAGGACCAAACACTAAGCAGGTCTGTATATAGCATGGGAATTTTGGTGGTGGGAAACACTGGAACCAAGGAAGCCACCAAAGTATTTAGTGTGCCTGAAAAGCAGTTGATAAACACCTGTTCTTTGCTACTGTTAGCTACATATAGCCTTGTAAGTGCTCCGTATCTCACAGCCCTTCTGAATCAATGAGCCCTTCCAAATCAATGGCAACAATTCAGCAGGTGCAGGTGGGGGACCAGTGTCAGCTAAGGCAGAGAGAATCCTGAATGCTGCCAGGGGGTAAGTGGTGAGTGGGCTGGAGTGAGACCACACGCCTTCCCACAGCCCCTGTGGGGACTGCTAGGGAGAAGCTGAGCACTCACCTGGACCCTATTTTTGTGTTCCCAGTCCCTTCTTGGGGCTGGACACCTTTTATAGGGACAGCATTTCTCAGCGATGTAGCTCTTAGCTGAAAGAAGCAGAACCAGTGCACATGGAGACATATCTTCCTTAATTTTACTCTTAACATCATGCTGTAAATTGAAGACTTCTTTGTTTCAATACATTCAGTGAGAGGTTCCTTTCTGATTTTTCCCCAGTTTTGTATCAGAAGCTTGTTTCATACAAGAGACTTGTTTTGACAGTGGCTGGGGAGCTGCATCTCTCTTTTGTGTATTTGCATAACCACGTGTACTCCTATTACTTCTTGGGTAAAAAACGGAGAGGGTTGTCTGTCCAGAAAGTCGGCATTTGTCTCCCTGTGTGCACCTCACTTGCTGCTCTTCTCAATGCAGCTCTAGAAAGCAAAATGCAGGACTTTGCTGTGATTTTTAAACCTGACAATTCAGTAAGGTAAACATCCAATAAATGAACAGTAAAATGAAACAATACTCAAAACTCAAAACCCAGCTAAAAACATACACCAGGCATCTGTGCATGCTGTAATGTCGTGTTCTGCTCTTTTGAGTATGGTTCTTGAGAGGATGTTTCACACCACAGATTTCTGAAGCCAGCATCGAAACCTTCAAGTTTCACCTCACCTTGAAGAACAAATGGTTCTTGAAGCAGTTAACTTTGATAAGACAAGTGCAAAAAAGGACATAGATAGGATATCAGCTATGCTGAGAATGTGTCTTTCTTTCCATGGCCTGTTCTTCCTGAGAAGCAATGACTAAATAAAGACCTCTGGAACTGTTTGGCCGGGAGAATGATCCTCTCTTTCAAGCCTTCCAGAAGGATCCTTGAAGTCTCAGCACATCCGTAGCAAAATGTGCTTGAGTCAGATGTTTAACATTGGGATTTAATTCTGGTTTGTGAGTGTTGTAATTTTGAACCTCTGGAAGGTGTTAGAAGAAAAACACTTCATTAACATGTTGAACTGTCAGCAACTCTCTGTGTTTCCACAGATATATTCCCATATCAAGTTCAATAATTTGGCCCAGCAGCGCCAGTCAGTGACATCCCCAGTCGCTTCTCATACCTGTGGAGCTGTCTGTGTGCTCTGGTGACTCCTCAGCCAAGGCACAGGCAGGAAAGGCAATGTCCTCCTCAAATATTTCCGAGCAGTTGTTTATGAGGAACTCCACCAACACTGTCACCTGCACACAGAAAACAGCCCATTTCAGTCAAGAGGGATGAAAACATATTGAAGACTCTTTCCTGATCCTGCCTGCTTCTCTGTAGGAAGGATGGCACAGAGCAGGGTGACTTCTGCCAAAATCCTGGCTTAAGGTGCGAGGGTGAGTCCACCACGGGGGATGAGGCCTGGTGCTGTAGATGAATGGATCTGCCCCGATACAGACAAAACACCATCAGCCACAGCTTTGGCCTCACTGCCTGAGGGCCCAGGGGTGACAATGCCCTCCACATGCAAAGTCTGCAGGAGCTGTGCTGTGACTTAGGGGGCTGCAGGGCAGCTGCTGCTTTTGCTCAGGGGAGGCGAGGCCAGGGGCAGCCTGGCCCACCCCATTGCAGGCTGAGGGACACCTGAGCTGAGGGGTACCCCCAGCATCCAGGGGTGCTGTTGTGTTTGGCTTCTGCAGTGGCAGTGGGATCGCTATGGATGGCTCTAAGCTGCCCCAGAGGGAGCGGCTGCAGGGTGAGTTCAACGCACCTTGTCATTCATCTCCTTCTGCACTTCCAATGGCAGCGCGTTGTCCGTCCCCGCGCTCAGCATATTTGGGCCAATGCAGATGGCCAGGTTGCTGGAGTCCATCCTGCTGGTCTCGGCATTTTGGCTGATGTGGTGGAGCAGAGACAGCAAGTGCTTGAGCAAGACGAGGTTTGGTCTTGGCAGCTTGTCAGCCACCCTGCATGAACACAAACAACATGTGACGTTAATCGATGGTGCAGTGGCCTCTGCTTCTGGATTTGAGCAAGTCTCGATTAAACTTGGAGCGACAACACTTCCTCCAGAAAGGGGCACGTGTGTTCTCACTGCGTCTTGCAGAGATCCCCAGCTGCAGCTGAGCGTGTGGTTAATTATGAGACCTTGAATTACAAGGTCTTGACTGAAAGGCAGCATTGCAGAAGCCCATGTCCCTGGGCAGATGGGATGATGTCAGGAGATATCACTGGAGGCTTCCCAACACCTGTGGTTGTGCTGTGGGGCTTTCAGAGCACTCCCAGTCAGCCTCCACACCTACTGTTCCGAAAGAGCAAAACACAGTGGTGGTCTCCATGTGCCCAACTCCACCCCCAGCAGATGTGATGGCTCCATGTCAGTGCCTGTCCCACAGCACTGTGATGGTGTTAGCTGAGGCACTGCAGCCTCTGCCCTCTTCCTGTGCCATTCATTTTGTAGGGCAGCCACCAGTAGGGTTGGCCCTGGACAAAATGGAGTGATGGGTGAGGGTGTTTTTCCATCCTCACCAGTCAGAGGCTCCTTGGGAGTGTTACGAAGTACTCAGAGACACATAGGTAAAGCAGAATATTGTGAGCCAGAGCTGCATGAACCCAGGGGACAGGAACATGGAGAGGGATAGGGACATCCTCTTCAGAAAGCCTATGAGTGTCACCACTAAGTCTGAAATCAAAATGTCATTCAGACCCTCAGGATGCTGTAGAAAAAGTGACTGTGATTATGTGATCCATCACCCCAGAGTGGAGGAGACAGAGATATGATGGTAGGTGGTTGGGTGTGAGTCTTGGCTTCCAGAGGGGCTGCTGCTCCCCAGTGCATGGGGTCTGGCACAGTCCTGTCTGCACGTGGGTCTGAACAGCCCAGCATGGGTGCTGCAGGGTGCCTGGCTGCTGCAGAAATTGGCAGCTGCAGGTTTTTTTCAGCATTGAGGAAAATTGCAGTCCTGGATGTGTCAGCTGGAAGGAAACACCTTGGAATTTTGTTTGATAAGAAGCCTGCCACCCCTGTGGATTTGATAAGAAGCCTTTCACTTTCCTACAGGGCTTCTCCCTCAGTTTCATTCTGCACTAACCATCGCACAGGGGAGGCCGCGGGGGTTTCCAGCTCCTGTTCCCTGCTCAGAGCTACAGCATCATTCATGGAGTGTGAGTATGCATGTACCCGGGGGAGCAGAGAGAGGACAAAGGTAGCTGACGCTGCAGGCACTAGAGGGCAGGACAGCCCACGGCAATCTGGCTGGAGAAAGGGGTGAAAAGACATTAGGAATGTCACCTATTACGCATTGCACACCCTTGTGCCAGTTTGGGACAAATTTCAGAGGAACGTCTGAATTTGAATGTCCTTGCACTAGTGACACCCATCTGAACTTCCCTCCTCTGCTGAACCCTGAAGGTGTTGACCCTTTGGAAAATCTGGTCATACTTTTAACGTGAGGAACCAAAACTTAGGGTCACCCTACACAGTCTACAGTAAGAGCACAGACTCAGAATAGTTTGGGTTGGAAGCGACCTTTAAAGATCATCTAGTCCAATGCCCCTGACAAGTCCACATGTCCTCTACTAAGTCCACATCATGATCGTGGGTTTCAGGGCTTTTTAACTGCAACTGCCCAATGTTTCCACACCACACCTTGCCTTTCAAAAACTTCAGCAGAGCTGTTTCAGTCTGTCCTTTGAGTAAGACTGGACGAAAAAATACCTTTCCCTTCCCATATTCAACCATCTTTTTGGATATCCCAGTAAGTAGCCCTTGTCATCTCCTTGTCAGAATTTGGTGTTTTAGCTTCCCACCACCATTATGAGGTGACTCAGCTGAAGGTGAGAGAAATTGAGTGCCACAGCTCCAGTGCACTTTGTGAGAGTGAAGCAGAGGCTTCAGCACTCAGATAGGTAGGATGCTGGATTTCTGGGTTTTTTTGTTTGTTGTTGTCACAGAAATCTTCCTGCAATATTCATGAAGAAAAAGGATGTGGCAAAATCAAACCACTGAAAACCAGAAGTTATTCTCTGGAGCAAATCTTCCAGAAAGTTTGTATCCCACATGGGCTGCAAAAACCCCCAAATTTTCAGAAGAGTTTAATCTCCTGGCTGCTTTGAAAATATGTCCAGGGACATTGTCCTTGTGGAAATCTAGTCCCACAGCTCAGCGGAAATGACAGGACACCCCCTTCTTTCTACTGCTTAATTTCTGAAATCAAATGCACAGACTCAAACCCCAATTATACGTAGAGCGGGATGTATAAAACCAAATGAAACACTCAACAGCCACCTGAAAAATGTGTGCTGTACCTCAAAAAGCACAGATTACTGTGGGCTCATTACCAAACCCTGTGCAGGGAGCAGCCTTGTTCTGCTTGCACACTGCATTAAACTCATTTAGTCTGCAGTCCCAGAGCTGCCACTGGTGATTCATTTCCTCCAGCATCTCTGGCTGCTTTCCCGAGACCAGAGCTCCCAGCACAGCCCCTTGACACTGCTCTTATCCCAGTCCACAGCTAAGTAGCTGCCTGCATAAAACACCAACATTTTCTCCTTGTGGAGACCTGGAGGGAGAGCTCAGCAAGCATTATGGAATTTTCTTGTAGCAGTGTTTGCAGAAGGAATGTATTCCTGCTGTCTCACTGCTCAGGATCCACCAGCAATTCCTCTGGTGCTCTTTGGCCTCGAGGGATAAATTCTGCCTCATCCCGTGCTGCCTGATACCAGTTTCCCTCCAGACCATGGGGCATGGGACTGGCTGCTTTTGCAAGCAGCTCTTGCCAGTCAGGGCTGGTGATAAGAAAAGGATGCAGATGTGCCTCTTTTCCAGTGTACAAACCCTTCAAGATACAGTTCCTGAGCAGTTTTTGTGGAATATCCTGGCATATGCAGATCCAAGTCACTTGCAGTGCCTGATCTATGCACAGCAGCTCTGGGAATGATCCATGACACACCTCCAACTTGTTAGCTGAACTAAACAGAAAAGTCCATCTGGGGATGACATGAACTCTGGGCTTGGAAATAAACACCAGGAGAGTCCCTCAAGAACAACTGGAGAGCGGAATGAACCAACCTAGGCACAGAGGTTGCCTTGCCCTCACTCCAACCAGCCACCAGCACTGCACTGAACATTTACACACGTGTAAAGTGTTCATGTGGCCCAATGCAAGAGTCAGGTGCTCTCCGTTGCTAGATCTCCTTCCAGCAGAGACCTGCTGGGCTGCAGAGGAGCACCCTTGCCCCAGCACACACGAGCTAAGACACTCCTTCATTACATGGTCCCTGTCGAGGGCTCAGCAGATCACACTTCCCAGCCCTCTGATCCAACCCACAGAGCAAACAGCACACAAAGGAGATGCTGCACATGTCTTTTAGTAAAAGCTCAGGGAAAGAAGGGTTATGGTATTTGTCTTTCCAAGCCACCGTTATACATGCTGAGGCTCTGCTTCCCAGGGAGTAGTTGGGCATCTGCCTGCTGATAGGAAGCAGGGAATGAATTCCTCTTTTTGCTTTGGTTGCATGTGCAGCTTTTGCTTTTTTTACTAAACTGTCTTTGACCTTTGAGGAGTTTTTTAATCTTATTTTCTGCCCCTTTCTAATTGAGGAGGGGGGGTGAGAAAACATCCAGGTGGATGTCTGGCAGCCAGCCTAGATCAACCCACCAGTCCTTTTTCTTGGGCACGAGATAAAGCCAGTTTTGATCTGGGTGTACTATAGCTGTGGTCGCTGATAACTGGCAGGCTTCTGTGTGGCTCACAGGCTCACTTGATTTACAGTGTAACAGAGCCTTGGGCTCTGCAGTGGCTGCTTTCAGCTCCTGTCTTCACTGCAGTGCTTATCTCTGTGTTTTGCTGTGCCTGGAAACATTCTGATAAAAGCAGCAGCCCTGCGCTTGGCCCTGGCATGGGCTCTGCTCCTGTGCCAGGAGGGCTGTCCTGTGGAGACCTGAGGGATCGCACCTCTCCCTTCCCTCTGGAACTGATGTGTCTGCCTTCCTCTCCAGAGGTCCTCACCACATCCTTATCTAAGTTGCTTGACTAATGTAATCTTTTTGTTATTTGCATAGAAACTAGTTTTGGTCTGGTGTTATGAGGAACCAGTTTGCCAGTGAGGTGACGAGGAAATGTGCCTTTAGGCCACTGATCCCTGGGTGCCTTCATGGTGTGTGGGAGGACTTGGGTGGGTGCCTGGCATGGTTATCGCCTCCCATAGCCTGTGATCTTGCACCTCTACAGGCGTGTAATCCTGCTGAACAGGCACACTTGATGGAAGGGTGCCTTGCCTGCTCCAGTGAAACCCAGCAGCTCTTGGAGCTACACTGGGGCTTTCCTTGTGCTTCTTGAGCCTCCCTTCAGCACCATCAGGGGAACATGATTGAGACAGGGACTCAAACCACATCTGGGAACACCATGCATGAGATAGGGACCCAAGCCCCAACTACAGTAATTGGCTTAGCAGTTGAAAAGAATCACTGGGTGCAGAGGTCGATGGGTCCATATCGTCAATTAGCACAGAGCAGGAGGAGGAAGGGCAGCTGGCCCCTCAGCAAGGAAGCAAGAGGAGGAAGTGAGAGAAATGACCAGTGCCAAAACTTAGGCAGACTTCAAAATATGCTGAAATGTTACAGCCACCAGACAGGCAAGCAGATCGCTGCCACTGCTACTGAAGAGGGCATCCAATATCTGAGACTACTAGCACTGCTGGAAAGTCTTCTACAGTGACCTGGATGACAACCGTGTCTCTCCAAAGATTTGGATGGCCACTGTACATGAGCAAGTGCAGAAGGGTTGTCTGGGATTCACCAGCATTTTACTCCATCTGCCTGGAAATGATGGACTGACCCATCATGGTGCTTGAATATACCAGCTGTGGAGAGAGCATCCCACTGACTCTGAGTTTTGCAGAAAACCTGTCTCTCTCCCTGTCCCCAGAGATCAAAGCATTGGCTGTCGGGGCAACCAGGCACAAGCTGTGTGCCACTCTCTGGTTCCTCCTGAGTGACCTCATGAGGAAGTGGGATGGTGACTCTACTCTGAGTTAGGAGCCCATGTACACAAATTGACCAGGAAGACAGATGATAGGGAGGGCCATCCAAGACTGCTGTCAGTTCAGCTGCTGTTGAGGCGGTGGAAGGCAACCAGCAGTCTCCCTGGTATAGGAGAGGACTAAGAGTGCCGCTCTTGATTTTGGTGAAGGGACTTTTGGTCTGACACTGCAAGGGTCTCCAGCCTAGAATAGAGGGTCACTGCCTTTGGTCAGGAGGAGGAGAGGGGTGACCAGCTTTGCTGGTCTGTGTGGATTCGATGGCCTGGCACACTGGATCCACAGAAGTCTAAAGCATTGCTAAACACTGGTGCACAATGTACCCTAATGCTGTTATGGCATTATGGCACGTCAGAGAGGAACCCATCTGGATTTCTGGATTGACAGGGGGATCCCAAAAGCTGTCTATGTTGGAGGCTCAGGTGAGCTTAGCAGGAGACGAAAGGCAGAAGTACCCCATTGTGACCAGCTCAGAGGCCCAATGTATCCTTGTCATAGACTGTCTCAGGAGAGGGTACTTCAAGGAGCCAAAAAGGCAGTGATGGGCTTTTGATGTAGTTGTCATTGATTCAGAGAAGTTTAAACATCTGCTTGCCTTGCCCAGCCTCCTGGAGAATCCCTGCGTTGTGGGATTGCTGCATGTCAAAGAACAGGAGGTGCCCATGGCTGCCACGATGGCGCACCATTGGCAATATACATCAACCGCGGCTCCGTGGTTCCCATCCATGATGCACCAGCTCGAGAGCCAAGGAGTGATTAGGAAGACTCACAAAGTTTTCTTTTAAACCTGCTTTTGTCCCCCCATCCTGCTCAGGAGGGAAAATGAGAAAACATCTGGGTGGGCATCTGGCAGTCACCAAAGGTTAACCCACCACACTCCCGTGCACATACAAGCTCACATGCTGGTACATATGCTTATATACCTGAACACGCATATGTTTCCCCCTGAGCTAATTCGCTTAGTAACAGCAGGCAGAGAAGACTGAGTCAGCTTCAGATGGTGCAAATAAATGTAAAAGAAATTTCAGGTTGGAGAATCAGCATCAATTCTTTGAACTAATTATTATTATTTTAATAATAATTGTTATTATTAATAATATTTAACATATTGTTTTATTATTAATAATAATATTGTTTTATTATTAATAATAAAACCAACAACAATAATAGTATTGCTACGGTATTGCATAAAGCTTCCAGGAGTGAGAGCAAGCAATGTTGAGTGAATGTCAGTGAAGTGCTGTCCCAGTCCCAAGGAAAACCCGGGTGCTGGCACAGGTCCTGCACTGTTCAGGTGGTCCGAGCAGTGCTGCTGGGGACACCTGAAGGGAACTGTCAGCACAAGTGATGGTAGCAGAGCCTGGGTCTCAGTACGTACAAGACGTGGCAGATGGAGTGCAAAAGCAAAGGGCTGGCGAGCAGCAGGCACTTTGGTAATGAAGCATCGCGGGAGCTCACAGACTCCTCTTGGATTTTACTGGGCTGTGTTCCAAAGTGCATCTTCACCTTTTTTTTTCCTTAAGTATCCGCAAATGAAAACCTGCTAAGCTCTTGGATTAGTGTCTCTTTAACTTCTCAGTCTCTTATGAATTTCAAATAGCGATTTTTTATTATCTTAATTGGTGAGTGCCTGTTTTAATTAGGCATCCCAGTTAATCTTACTCTGCTAAAACATATGAGGCTTTGTGCAGATCAAAACGGTTTCTTTTTTTAGAGTAAGCATCAAAAGAAATACGAATTGTAAGAAATAAGATGACTATGTTTGCAATTCTGATTTCTCTCACTGTAGTCTTCAGTTGTCACCTTTAAATTATCCAGTATTTTACATGCCGTAAGGTCCTGGCCAAGATGTTGTGTGAGCTTACAAAAAATTTCTTCCCTTTGCAGCTATAAAGAAAACATTTCTGATCTAAACAGCAAAGCAATGGTCTGTGTCACTTCTCTGGAGGTCTCTTATTTGTCCAATTTGAGCTAATGTAAAATAATAAACACATTTGTAAATGTAGAAATCAATCACTACTGATCGTGCTGTCCGGGAACATATTGCAACTTCCTGAAAATCTGGCCTGCATTCATGTCCTGGAGGGCTTAACTGAGCCTTCACAATAGTTGCAGTGATGATGCCAAATCTCATGTAACTTCCCTGTTGATTTTTTGGAGGCTGCCAGAGGATGTCACAGAGAGGACCCAGCAGCCTGGAATGAAGTTTTGTTACTATTTGATACAAGTGATGTTCTCAGTAGTAAAGCTGAAAAAATACAAGAAGAAAAAACCCAAACAAACCAAAAAGCCCTCCAGAAATCCTTGGATTACACAGAGCCAGGAAAGGGAGGAAAATTCTGACAGAACTAGATGGCTGATTGGCAGCAGCTGGTTGTACACAAGCAGAGGCAGAGGTGCTGTCATTCAATGCAACTTAATGCAGGGATCTGTATCTACCTGTCCTTTCAAGGGGTCTGAGTGGTTTTGAAAGGTGCTGTATTTTGCTGTTTTGTTTGTGGTTTTTTTCCCTAAGGACTGCCTTGTGGGCAGTCAGGGACATGATAATTCATCCCTCCCCCTCCTCAAGGACAAACTGGAGCTCTTATTAACCAGCCCACATTTGACAGGACATTTGTCCTTCTCATGGGAAAGAGCAGTTCCTATGCTTTTTCCTAGTGAAAATACCATAATCCAGACTGCAAGAGCAAGTGTCCCATCTGGAGACAATTCATCATTACTTGAAACAAATCCTGCAACTTTAGCTGCCAAGCAGCACAATTCAGTGAGAGCAGGTCACTTGTAAAATATGATGGTTAAGTACAGGCAAGTCTGTAGAAGAAATAATCCACTTGGAACTGATAAAGCTTCCCAGCACTTGAGTCACTTAGATTTCAATCAGAGGATGGAGAACCTTGGGTAGCAGAAAGTCAATTCCAGTTTCTTAAGAGCTCTGTGCCATTCTTACCAGAATTAAAAGGGTGATCCCCAAACATGTGCCCAGGAGGACGATGAGAATGTGTTTTCCAGACCTAAGTGGACACTTGCATGGATGATGAGCTCATTACAGAGTCTTTATATCCAGGCCAGTGGTGACACAGACCCCTATGCCTTATGCCGATTGGTCCTATCCCTCGTTGCTTCGTGTCTGATGGCCGCAAATTTGGACTGCAAGTTGCCCAGCACTGGTGCTCGTTATGGCCGACAGCCTACAGTGTTACATTCATACCTGCCACGCTGCCTCAGTAATAATCCTGGCAGGGAGGGCTTGGCTGTGAAAGGTTGGCTGTGAAGAACCCGTGAAGGGTTTTCTCTCTGTACGTCAATTTTCACTTCATTTCTCCCTGTGCCTATTGATTTTTGCCTCCCCTTTTCTGGCAAGCCTTGCCCGCGGCCCGCTCGGCATCCCGGCGGACCCCCGGGGTTTGCTGCGGGAGGTAGCGGCTCCTCCCTCGGCGGGGAGGGCCGGGGGCGGCCGGCGCCGGGGTCTCCGCTCACTCGCTCCGGCTCCGCGCCCGAGGCGCACCCGGACCCGGACCCGGCGCTCCTCCNGGGCAGGGCCGGGGAGGGGCCCGGGGCAGCCCTTGCTCCTTCCCGGGTGTTAGAAGGGATGCGGCTGCTGCCGCGGGTGACTTGGGCATAGGGGTAGCTGAGGATCTGCCGGGGATCTGAGCCTGGTCCTGAATCTGGTGACAAGCAAACCCCAAGATTTCCCGTGCTCAACTCCGGAGATGCGCTCCCAGGGCACTGGGCCGGTCCCGGACTGCTGGGCTCCGCGGGTTCGTGGTCCCTGCCCCGCACCGCAGAGTTCTTCTCATCCCGAGAAAGGGGCCACGGGAGCTGAGCGGAGTCAGGGTCAGATGAGCAGAGGCCAGGTCGACGTGCAGTCCCTCCCTTCTTGCCAGAGATGGCATTTAAAGAGACTTCTTGGTGATATCACTGTACTGTCAAACTGCTCTGGCACCGTGTTAGGGGAGCAGAGTCTTGAAAAACAGAACAAATAAAATAAAACCCTCAGCCACGAGTAAATGGACACTGGTTAAAATAAAACTGGCGGGTTTCTTGGCTATATCTATATGAGGGGAAGAGTTTAAGACGGTTTTTGTTTTATTGTTGTTCTTCTGGAGAGTTTTAACATCGTTGCAAGAAACATGTTTCACGTTAGGGCATGCTGCAAACACTGTCCCATAGCACCTGGTAGTCGCCTGGTGTGAGCCCAGGACCAAAGCCTGGTCCCTGGGGAGGTCTCAGCTGCAGCGAACGCTCCTGTCAGCAGGGAGAGAAGCCCCGGCCCCCAGCCCATCGATTGCAAGGCCAGAAGGGAGCGTTACATCATTTAGTCTGACCTCAGCCAGGAGCGAGGTGCTGGCTGGGAAACAAAAAGAAAATTGCCGAGGACTGAATCTCTGCACTGAAACATGACATTTCTTCATGACATTGTCAGCTCTGACAAATAGACTTTTCCAAAAAAATGAGGGGCTCTCTGCATGGTTCCCTTACACAGAGATGCATGGATCATAAGTGGTAGCTTCAGTGCTTCCAAATATAAAGCCTGGAAGAGTATTTTACATGACAACTGATCTGGTTTTCCATTGTTCCTCCTACTCTTCAAAACGAGGGCTACTAGCAGAAATGGACTGTTTTCCAGTAAGAAAGAGCTTACATTAAAAAACCAAACCAAAACAAAAAGGGGTTAATAGGAAAAAAGAAAAACAAATAATAGTTATATTTTCTTCAAAGTTGTCTGTAGAAACAATGTAAAAACAAGGAAATTCCAGATATGCATAATTTTTTGTCTCTTCTTGCCATTTCTTTCTTTTTAACCACTCTTTATTTTTCTGTTTCTGGTGAGAAAGTAGAGAAGTTATAAAAAGAAAAGAGTAGGTGATTATTTAGCAGAGAGCATTGGGATGCTGGTGGCCCCAAGATCAATTTTTACTTAACTTGATTAAAAAGTAACCTTTCCATATACATTGAAAAAAATGTGCTATTTTCTTTAGACATAACACAGCCCCAGTACTTGCATGCATAGCATGGGGATGGATCTCTTTTACTGTACTTTGACACTTCACTTCAAGTTTTGTGGATCTATTTTGCTTAAGCCTGATGCTTTTTCAGAATACCAGCGGTCTCTGTAAATGGAGCAAGACAGTACCAAAAAAGGCTCTTCACCTTACCTCCCACTTTTTTCAATGTTAACAATGTCCACAAATCCCTTGCAATGGCACCGGAATGGAGCATCACAAGGAGGGCCAGGTTGTGCTGGGACATGATCCCAAGAGGCAAGGAAGGTGACTGGCCTCCCCAGCCCTGTGCATCCACCAGTCCGGTGCACCATCTGCCACAGACCTGGGGGTCCTCCTGGGAGCTTGAGAAATGCGTATCTGCTGCCGATAGTCATGGATGTCTGGCTTGCGTGGTGTGGCAGGAAAAGGGACGGCAGTGTTTGCGGCTAATGAGGTCCAGTGCAAAGCTGCTTCCCGCAGTAATTTATTACCTTGGAAGGCAGGGGTGTGATGCCAGACAAATATCTGGCCCCGTGGGAGGTCAGGACACCAGGAAGGCAGGATCTGGAGGGTGGGAAGATGAGGGGGAGGAACAAGGTCCCATAACCACAGCCGCTGTCTCCAGCAGCAGTACCCAACTTGTGGGGGGGATTTGTCACAGCTGGGTCCTGGAGAGCCTTCAGCAAGGCCCCTGTGGAGACTCTAAATCACACTGATTGCACAGTCAATAAAGGAAATCTCATCAGTCCCCATAACCAGGCTGTCAGCTTTTAAACCTATTTAGATAAAAACTGTTTATTGCTGTGTTGTTAGAAGTCCAGAGTAACTGCACTGACTCTAGTGATGATAGTGGCACAAAGTAGCTTTGGAAAGGAGTTTCACTGTAGACTAGATCAAGGCAAATTCCATTCTGATTTATTCTATATAAGACTGGACCCACACCTTGGGATGGCTAGTTTAAATTGAGTGCTGCTGCTTATTTTAGAGGGACCACTCTGCCCATGCTGATACAACCAAGACCAGAAATCCTCCTCTTGCATGTAATTGTTAGTTCCTTCCCAGTCTGCTTGACTGAGCCAGACCAAGGCCTAGGGAGCATCTGCAGGGCAGCTCTCATGGGTACTGCTGGGGGCAGTGAGACAGCAGAGCACCCAGCAGATCCCAGGGGGTACAGAGGTGCCCTGCTCCATGAAGGACAAAGGAGCCAGGCAATGCCACACATCTGTGTGCCACTGGGAAATACTCACGGAGGGCTGCTCATCTGAAATGTCAGCTAGTGGGACTGGCTGCAGAAATTACCAGGGCATGCAGCATTCATGGTTTGTCTGCACTAACAGATTAAGAAGCACTTGAAAGTGCTCCCTGGCACTGCAGCATAATTATCTAAAATCACTATAAATTATAATATCACCCATAAACTGTTAAAGCCAGCCCTGAACCCTCTTTGGCCCATGACAAGTAGTACTGCCATGTTCAACCCCTGCCTTCTTCGAGGCAGCAGTGTCCTAGGATGTTCCCAGTGGGAGCAGAGCCCTGCCTCAGGATGGGCAGCACTGGCTAACACAAGCACAGCCTGAGCCATGAAACCAGCAGCATCTGCAGTGGTTTGGTTTGGCAGTGCAGCACTTCCTTGAAGAGTGTTTGGATGGCATTCCCACACCTCTTGTCACCTCCTTGCTAGTGACCTCAGGTGAGAGGCAAAATTGGGAAGAGGTCCATGAAAAAGCTCATTTAAAGGACTCATTGCCCTCAGGAGCCCCCTTTCCTTCCCTTTTTGGCAGCCTGATGTGCTGGGGTGGTCACAGCTGCCCCTGCCCCAGCCTCCTCTGCATGTGCATGTGCATGTGCATGACATGGCTGGGGAAAGGAAAGTCCCTGGGAATTTCATTGTGTTCCCTGGGAAAACCTGGTCAATGAAAGGCAGGTTTACCTGCCACCACACCTCCTGGAAATCCTCTGGGCTCTCCTTGCTTCTGCTTCTGGTGTCTTGTGGGCTTTGGTTTAAGTGATCATATGTGAACTGTGCTTCTGCCACTGATGCATTCTTTCAGGAGCAGAAGAAAGGACATGAGTTTGCTGTTTTCACAAGGACTCTCACCTAGTGTGGTAGAAGTGGGTAAAGAGGCTTTTAGTTTTTCCTTAAGGATTCTAGTAATATGTTAGTAGGTGTGGGGGCATTTCTGAAAGTCATGAAGAAACAAAAGTCCAAGGTTTTAGAAATGGCAACTAGTTTTCAGATGGTGCTGGCTGTTACTTGCTGAAGAATCTGGCCACCCAAAAGTCTCTTCAGATGGCAAAATCATGTCCCTCTATACACTCTTTGAAAGGCTTTCTGGATGAGTAAAGACAAGCAATGCATTTGTGCCTATAAACCAACAGGACGTGGTTAGGTCATCTGAGGAAGAATGACTGAACTCTGGATTTTCAGGGGTTTTGGTGGAGTGCTTTGAGATAATAACAGATTTCATTTTTGTGCCAGTTTCAAGAAGGAAATAATTTGGTGCAAATCTTTTTCAGCACCCTCATCCCTATATACCACCACAATGTGCAGAGCACTGGGATGCTTTTTTAGACTTTTCCTCCTGTTTTTCTGGTTACGGTTGAGTCTTCAGGCAGCTCTCCTTGTGGGTGCCTGGCATGAAGCCCTTGCCTGGGATGAAGACCTTGCATGTACATGTAGGTGATTTCCTGGGGCAAATGGCTCCCAGTGAGTGCTCCCGAAGTTCTGCCATCTGCAGATGCCATCCTTGCATTATCTGCTGCGTGCCTTGGAGTGAGAACAGGTCACAGGCTAGAGTAAGAAGGGCTGGAGCTAAACTTGTGGCAGGAACTGTGATATCCTCCATGAAGCAAAAAAAGATTTCTGTTAAGTGGAGGAAAACCCCTGAAGAGAGAAAGTATGATGTAATTGATAATGAATACTGACATAACTCTGAATTCTCCCAGGTCTTGGAGCACAGGGCAAAGTTGATTCGTTCTCTCTGCACCTGCTGCAGTCTTTCAGTAAAAATCACATGTAGTTTTTTTCCACCAAAGTAGCAGGAACACTGGGGAATAAAGTTTTTCTTCATGACATGACATGATCTTGTTCAATAAATCAAATAGTAAGTCCCTTGTATTTGGAGTGAGAGGAGGAACATCAGGTTTTATTTTCACTTGTGTCAAAAGGTGCAGGTGTGTACGTATATCACTTGAAATATACAGCTTATTTAATCTTTGCAGTATGCATTTGGTAGATGAAATTGTGGCAGCTCTAGAATAGAGTTAATATAAGAATAACAGTAACAGAAATAATTTGCTTTACACTGATTTGGGGAGAGAAACAAAACCATTTCCCCCCACAGTGCAGCGCTCTTTGCCTGCTGTCCTGGTGACACATTGATCCAGGCACCCTGAACATCCTGCTGCCACCAGCTGTAACCCCCATGCCCACCCTGGGCAGATGCCAGGAGGGTTGCATTTCCCTGAGCATTCCCTGTCTGCTCTGCACAGAGAGTACCTTTCGGCTGGTCCTAGGTGGGCTCAGAAAAGAATCCTGGATTCTCAGAAAAGAGACCTCTTGGATGTTGTACCAGATTAAGAAACTGGTGTCTGCCTTCCCAAGGGTATCTTGCTTGGGAGTCTGCACCGAGCAGTCCTTGTGGGTTTAAATTGAGGCAGGATGACAACACTGACAGTGTTATAAGCTGGTGTGGTCAGAGCTCAGGATACAAGGGAGTAAGATGAGAAGAAAAGGGGCCTCTGCCTGGGTCAGGATTCATCCTCACTTCCCCTGCAGGGAGCAGCTATTTCCATTGCTCTGTCACTAGGCCGGTGTTTTATCCTGATACTGCAAACCCAGTGATGAATAGACCATGCCTTCCGTGTGTATGGTGTTTTAACTGGAGCTAGAGAACTACCCCCAGCCAGAGTCCCAGTGGGCTCGAGCATGAAGACAACACCCTACAGCGTCTTAGAATGGTTTTAGAAGGATAACCTTTCTCCAAAACACATTGAACTCCATGAGCTCTGCAGTGACTGCTGCGAGAACAGCACAGGCTTTGTCACGTACTGACCTTGTGTTGAGCAGCAGACTGCAGGAGAACTTCTGGTAATAATGAGTCAATACTTACAGAAGAAAAGACCTGCTGCTCTGATAACAGACACATGTGCATAATTAGCAATTTCAATGTTCATTTCTTTGACTTCAGATTGCATGTATTTAGGTATTTGTCAAAGGTAGGCAGCAAAAAGGCTGTGATAGTACAGGCATAAGAACAAGCACTGCCTTCAGAAACCGGCTCCTCTGCAGGTATGAAGCAGTGTCATCCACACCTGTCACACAAGCTCCCACATACAGAGAGGCCACTGGGCTAAATATACCAGCGTCAAACTGGTATAAACCAGGAGTAAATATACAAATCACTCCTGTCTTTCACTCTTCCTAGCAAAAAGTGGTTTTCTACTATCCCAGTGCAGTGCTGCTGCAGCTTCATAGCCAGGAGTGCCAGCACTTTTCCCTGCAACCAGAGTGAGGTGACTTCTGCTGCTGCTGCCTTACTTTTTTCTGCTTGTAATGATGGGGAAAATCACTCATCTCCTCTGGGAAACTGCATTTGCTTTGGGTTACATGGGCTGTGGCACCCTGGGGTGGTCTCAGCCAGCTGGGCTCCCTGTCACCCTTCTCAGGGCTTGGTCTCAGACACCTTCAGGGAGCACACGGTGCCTCCAGCTCTGCTCCATGTAGTGCAGGTGCCCGCCCTTTGTGCTGGGCTGGTTTGCACTGACTTGGTGAGATCTTGGTAGAGAAGATCTGCAGACACCAGCAGCAGGGCTTGTTTGCCATTTGTAAACTGCATGGGGTGGTATGCTGCTAATATACTTTCAGGAATAAAAATTGAGAGTTAGAGGTTAAAGCTGATGAAATTCTGATGGATTTGAAACAAAGTTCGATAAAAAGCAGATGGTGTTTTTAATAATTCTTTTTCCACTCAGTTAATGAGGCCAAATGTTCAGAAAGTTCTCTGTAAATATATCACCCTACTTCTCAAGTATATAAAAAAAAATACTGTAAATACAACTTTAATAAGACAGGCATCCCCCAAAGGGTTGTAACCTGCCCTTTATTGGCCTCATGTCAACACTTGGCAGCAAGGAGCCGTTTCTTGCCTCTGATGCTCCTCTG
Organism: Machaerirhynchus nigripectus; assembly: GCA_013397975.1. Classification (NCBI taxonomy): domain Eukaryota; kingdom Metazoa; phylum Chordata; class Aves; order Passeriformes; family Dicruridae; genus Machaerirhynchus; species Machaerirhynchus nigripectus. The sequence continues at coordinate 327,870 of VZRQ01003116.1, read as the reverse complement.
TTGTGTCACTTGTTCCTAAAATAGCCTCGTTCCTTAGCACTCATGCTTGTGTTCAGATGGTGGGCAGCCACACAGAACCTGCTGTCCCAAGGCACAGATTGCAGGGATTTTAGATCTTCAAGAGGCAGGGAGCTTCCCTGTGGATTTGGAGGCAGCAGCTTACCGACCTCTAATTGAAACCAGCTTGGTTGCCTCTGCATGCTGGGCTCACCAAGAGCAGCCTCCTCTCAGCCCTCATTACAGAATGCAGAGGTCTGTATCCAACCCTGTTGCTCCAGGGGCCTTTTACAGTCAGGACAGAGAAGCGGGCACTTCTGGGAAAGGACATGGCTCCTGTTCTCCCAAGCCTGCTGCAGAAGCAGGGAGGGAAGAACGGTGCCCTGAAAGTGTCCATGTCTCCCCATTGCCTGGAAAATCAGCTCGGGTTGAGCAGCCCTTGTTAAGACATTGGTGCCAAGCCTGCCCCAAGCTGGGCAGACACCCGCTGGGGTGCCTCAGCTGGTGGCCCCAGGACTTTGCCCACAGTGCTGTGGCTGTGTGCTGGCCTTGGCCAGTGCCCCTAAGCCTGGCTGGCCCTGCATGACAGCAGCTGTTGTGCCGAACACTGTGGGGCTTGGAGCCTTGACACTCAAGGAGAAATTTGGCAGCATCCAGGAGTTGGGGGCACAAACAGACTTTATTCTCTTCCCATGCACAGTTTGTAGCAATGACTCCTATAAATGCTCAAATCTCTCACCTTTGTGGTAGCTTTGCTGGAGGATGGAAACTGGTAACAAACTTATTCTTGTTTTCAGCCCCTCAAGACTGTTCCTTCCCGCCGGTGTTCAGCACCATCGCTCTTATTCAGCAAAGGTTTGAGCAAGCCATGGTTGCCTTCAGCCAGGTACGTACAACAAGCGGCTGCACAGATGTTTGATGCCCAGAAGCAAGGTGATAAACCTTGGCTTGCCCATGTATATGTCATGTGGCACTGCTGTCAGTGTCCTGCACCAGAGGACCCCAGGCAAGTTGCAGGTGTGGGAGTGTATCTGTGGTGCCTGGGGTGGCTGAGCTGGCAGAGTCGAGGTTGCAGTGGGGGCTGCTGGTGTAGATGGGATGGATGGGAGAGGTGGTGGGAACTCCGCTTCCTGGCATTGCACCCAACTGCTCTTCTCACCCTCCCACCAGGCCAGTGGAGATAAGCCCAGGAGTGCAAGCCCAGTAGGAGATAAGCCTCTTCTCTCCATCTCTTCCATTCCATGCCAAGGGCTGCCAGTGCTGGCTCCTTGCTCATATTAGTTTCTGCTAGTGTTGTTGAGAGCTCTCCATTGGCAGTTTCTCATTGGTACATTCTGATTCTTTGTTTTCCTCCTGTTTTTCTTTCTTTTGGATAGCAAAGCCTCTGAAACAGGCAGAAGAGTTGGTTGTGATAGCATTTACTGCCTTATTTTGCTACAGGTCATGGCTTATCTGCACAAACCAATGGGAAATACCTACTGATGTTAGTGGCAGTGCCTCCTTCCTTGATTAAATTATTTCCAGTAAGAACTGCTATTTGAACTGCAGCTATTTCACCTCAATGCCCCGATTTCCCCTCAAATAAACCCAGTGCAGTTAGTCAAACAGCACTGCTAACTGGGCATGGTGGTGTTGCAAGTGGGCTCCTTATGTGTTACAAAAAACCTTTCAGGGGAAAGGCAGAAAGCGCACCGATATTTCTGGTCTTCATCTTTCAAAAGTCCGAGGCCTTGAGCATTCCTTGCATAGGGAAGGGGGCAAGTTGTGCTGTATGAGCACTTACTCATTAATTATTCGTCAGTTCTGTCTTTCTTCAGAGAGACCACTTTTTTTTGCATTCATTTCTTGACATGAACATCAGGAGCTGTCAGACTGTGAGAACGGCTGAGTTTAACACATTTTTCTTTTGCTGGAAACATTCCTGGTTGAAGTCTGTGAAGTGGCTCTGTGTGACACCTCCTGGCTTGCCATACGGCTTCATCTCAGAGCCCACAATCATCCTATAGCCCAGGAGGACAGGAGGAACTCAAATACTGAACGAGTGCCTAGGACTCACAGCTCTCTTTTCATTGATGCCATAATTTGGTAGGTGTTACGAGTGAAAAATACTATCACACGCCCCACCCCACTGTCCTGGCCACAATAACTACAAACTCCAGATGCCTGTGGAAAAAAAGGGCTGTTGATGTCACTATAAGAAGGAGACAGCAGCATCCCTGTGTTAACTGGTGGTGGGGGTGATCAGCTGGAGGGCAATAGTGCCTCTTGTCCAGCCCTGAGTTCCTCCCTCCTTCAGTCTCTGGTTTTGGTTTTTGGACCTCTGTCCATGAGAACAGACTGTGCTGGGCGTGAAAGCTGTCCCAGTGCCTCATCCCCACTTCATGCTCAGTATGGGCCCTCCCTCTCATTTCTGCAGGAGGCAGAATTTACCAAGGGATCCTGCAGAGCATTCTCAGTGGTCTAATCCACATTGTTGCTGGTGCCATCAGCTAATTTGCAGCTCGTGCCAGCACCTAATTTTGCTCCTTCAAGAAGCAGTTCAGCAGTAGCTGCCGCCTCCCTTTGCCCCGAGCCTTGCCTCCACATTGCTCTCCTGGCAGTGTGGGCAGGAGAGGTGTGATGGTTTTCACACTCTTTGCTCCTGTGGGTGGCTGCCTGCTTAGCCTATCCCTCGAGCTGTGCTAATCCCAGTAGCCTGGAGAGCATCGGCACCCGCCTCACAGCACTAATGGCCATCAAGGCCTTGAAGCAGCTCATCTTACAAAATGAAGTATCATTTCTACTGAATACATTGGAGTCAATGAATACACAAAACCCCTGAGGTGCAGAAGAGGCTGTTGTGAAAGGTAAAACCCAACTTCCTTTGTGCTGCATACACAGTCCCTCCCCGAGACCTCGCAACACCTCGTGACAAAGCCACTGGTGGCTTCACCATGACGTGAAGCAATGAAGAAGGGCCACAAAGCCCCATGGAAAGTGATTTTTGAGTGTCTGTGATCAGCACAAGCTAATCAGCCTTTAAAAGAAAAATATCTTTTGTATTCCAAAAACACTGCTGTCTTGGGCAACACTCCAGACTTGCTGTCCGCAGGCATGGTCTAAGGCCCCTGCACCTATAGAAGCATAAAAAGAAAAGCCTCTATTACATTTCATAGCAGGAAGGTGGAATTTTTACAAGTAACCCACCTTCATAAAGCTGTCACCTTTCAGGATGGAGAGCAGTTACAGATGGAATATTCCCTGATTTTTTTTTATGGAGCACTTACTGGAACACTATCCTGCAGAGCCGCTATACTATATTCATAGTGAGAATGAATTTCACATGGAGGCAATAGCCTTTGAGAGTTGGTTGCCAGACTGTGAACCATCTAGTCCTGACTGTTCTTAGTCTAAATGTGATTTTTCCTTTCCCCTGCAGAACTTCACAGACAACCAGACTGGGCTAATGCAGGTGATTGTTGGACTGAACCATAAGTAATTTCCAGAAAATGGATGAGCTTATTCATCCTGCAGGTTCAGTGGTCTAGAAACTGGTACCCTCCAGCCCTCAAACCAGTTCTTTATTGCAACAGCATGCAGTTTATATTCTGATCAACTAGTGCAGATCCAACCATTGCCTGAAGGGTTGGCTCGTGAGATAAAAGTCACTGAAGTATCTGGTTTCTAAACCTATTGAGCAATTATCAGTAGCATTAGGATAAGGTAACATAAGCATAATCCTGTGCTTACTCTCTGGTTATTAACCAACAGGCCAATCAGAAAAATCTACCAATGACAAATCTCAGGAAGTAGGTAAGGTGAAATCTTTGCTTTAAAGCAAACAGCCTCCATAGCAAACTGAGACCCTAAAGAAACTTATTCCTTGGGATGTTGTCTAGAGGATATTTTCTGACAATTGATGTTTATTTTTGTACCAGACATCTTGTGTACCTCTGAGGCTGAGCTTGCATATTGCTCATTGGGTGCTAACTTCATTGCTCACTCCCAACAGGGAAGAGATTAGACAAGGTACGTCCTCTTCAAATATTCATGGGGACAGGATTCCTACCCCACAGGTTTTTCACCAAGTTTTCCACTGATGTCATGTTGGAGAAGTCAGTGGACCCAGACCAACTCTTGCCATGACTGCAGATGCAATTGCAGGAGCTGAGAGGAGCAGTGTACTGAAGAAAACACTCAACTGGCTTTTATGAAAGTGAAGCAAGTCTGATCTGCAGCCCTTAGTGTGACATTTGGGAGAATAATTTAACTAATCACTCTCTTGATTTCCAACCTGATAATGAAGCTAGCACTGCATTTCCTTGTGGAGGGGAACATCATTTTGGGGGTTTCTTCACACTGAAAGAACAAGGAGTAGGGGAGCTTGGGCTCTGTGTGGTCTTTTCTGAGTTACCCTGGCTCCTTTTTCTGTCCAGGCAGCCAGATCTAAGCAGGGAGTCACAGTATGTACTGAACTCTCCTACAGAGACACTGGATCCCATCCCAAAACTGAAGATTTGATTCCTGTCATCATGCAACCCCATTTATTTGCCTTTTTATTCTTGCCATGGCAAGCTGAGAAAGCTCAGGGAAGTGTCTGCAGAGTTGCAGAGGGGGTGAGTCATGCAGAGCCTGGGGGCTGACAGCAGAGACCCTTTTGTGCAAGGCTGTGGTTAGGGGAGGTAGGAGGGTTTCTGGCTGGCCACAGGACTGAAGTGGGCAGGTGTCAGTGAGTCAAGTGAAGGTTACTGCAAAACACAATCTCTGAAGGTGAAATCAGTGAGGTTGCTGGTAACACCACGGAGTTTTATGGGTCAGCTTGAAGCTTCGATTTTCTTTCCATGCCCTCCCACGACTTCTTGCTAGCCATACTGCTCCCGCCCTTCACTTTTTCTCTTCATTCACTTTTACTAACTTCCATTTTTCACCCTTTGTGTGCCTATACTAGCTAAATGTTTTAGCTCCCTTGTGTAACCAGCTGATAATAGTACTGTGAGTTTTCTTTCATAGACTGACTGATGGGAAATCAATGAACAAAAATGTAATACTATCACAGCACCAGCCAAATGGAAGCATAGCAGGCAGGGTGCTGCTTTTTAGGGAAGAGTGGGCATCCACCCCGTGCTCTGGTTCAGACAATCTTCAGCATGACATTTCACCTCTGCACAAGTCCCCATCTATAACACAGGGCTAATAATGCTGCATTTCCTCATAAGGATAAGGATATGGTGAGGAAAGGAGCAGTTACGAACTCAATAGAGTGATGGGTCTGATTAATTTGGAGGTAGGTATAAGACAATCAGTGACTGCAGAGACATGGAGCAAACCCAGGAGATGAGGTATTTTCAGGGTAAGACTTGTCCCATTATTAACTCTTAGCATAACAGGACTCTTATCCATGCAGGATCCCTCTCTTTATATAATACAAGTAATAATTGATAGTACTTCATATTAATTAAGAGCAATTTCCTTGAGAAAGGGTTTTGTGAAAACAGATCTATTTAAAAACACAGAATAATGTATCCAGCTTGTAGTGTGGGTTGGTTCAAAACAATTCATAGAAATTGTTCTGATGAGAAGCTCAGAGGCTGGCTGACACTATTAGAGAATGTGTCTGCTTTCTTTGGAAAAGTTACGTTTGTGTTGAAAAAAAGCAACACTGAAAATATCACCCAAACTAAAGAGCTTCTCAGTGGGAAAAATATGTCATTGTTGTTGGTAGAGACTTTTACACTTTCTTTTTACCTATTACCTAACTTAAATGTGAGCTTTAGAAATTTGGCCTGTGTGATTCCTCATGGTGCTTTTGATAAATTACAGTTTCATGAAAGCTGCAACCCAAATGTATTCAATAAACTCCAAAAACATGGAAAGTAAACATGTGTTGAAACACTATTGCCCCGACATTGGTTGATGTTGGCACAAATATATCTGTGACTCCACGACCAGTCCCTGTCTGTGGGAGTGGAGCTGTGATGAGATGAATTCAATGGGGTGAACTGGGAGTGTGTCCTACACAGGGATCATCCCGCAGCAGCATGGCCTGCAGAGACCACGTGGCTGTGCGACAAGAGGTGTCCAAGTTGCAGTGGACCATAAAGGCATCCACGCAGCTTTAAAAAGACTGGAGGGTCTTCAGATGTTACTGCCCTGTTCCCACTTAACAGCATTCCCTGTGTGGAAGTTAAAAACAGCAGCAAAGGCTGGTGGGTGCTCTGGTATCAGTTCTGCTGTTTCTGTATTACAGCTCTGTGTGATGGGGCTTGAAAAGAGCTGGAGATTTCCCACTGGAGATAAATTTGGGAGCACTCACTTGCTCTGTTTCACCTGCAGACTGGTGGGAGCAGAGTGCTCATGAGGTGGCCAGTGACAAGCCACATCCAGCTGCTGGGCAGTAGCTGCTGCCCTCACAGATGCTGACCTGAACCACTGTTCCACACAGGGCAGAATCTGTACTTCCACCAACACATCTTGTTTAAAATTTTTACTATGTGCCCAAGCCTCAGTCCTAACCAGCTTATCTCTAAACAGCTAATAATTTCATTTTACTTCTAAATGAAACTCTGAGGAGAGCCAGAAAAAGTTTTCATGACCTTTCTGCATACACACAGCTATTCCTATCTGTGTGCCACAAGGAACGTGCTGCAGCATGTGCAATGCTGCCTAGGACTTAGCTGAGTCCATCAGCACTGCAGACACCTGGACAAACTCCAGAAATGGCCAGTGGTGCTCATGGGATGCTTGTAGAATACAGGATTCTTCATTAAAATAAAAAAAAGTGTCACTTAGAAGACCTCAGAAGGATGGGGGCTTCAGTGCTGTGACCCTGTTACAAGCTGGGTCTGAGAAGAGAGAGCCTCAAACCGAAAGATGCGCTGATGAAAATCAGGAGCATCGTGCTGTGGGCTAGTTAACACCCATGACAGCTAGCATCCTGTCTGCTGCTGGAAAGGAAACACGCTGTGGGCGTCCCGAGGATGACACTCATGCCTGCCATTTCGCCCGTGCTGCTGCTGCAGGGTGGGCAGCACAGCCGGCAGTGTGCCAGACACGCAGACCACTGCACCGTGGACGCTCCAGAACCTCCATCCAGGACCCTCCCATGCTCAGCAGCATGAGGCAGCCCCAGAGGTCTCCTGGGGCTCACCAGGGCACCTGCTCTGCTAGAAAACATGGTGCTGTGAAGGGCTTTCCCCATCACTTGCACAGGATTGTCTGTCTCAGAAATTGTTCAGGTGTTCCCAGCACAGCTCTGCCCAGGCCAGCCAGCCCTTGCCAGCAGCATCTTGACACCATCTGGAAACTGGCACAAGCTGGACATCCCCACCAGGCAGCTTGGATAAGGTCTCCTTTGCTTGGCAGGATGATAGCCTTGGACAGCAAAAATGTGGACTGCCCTGTGCCAGGTCACCATGGAACCAGGCTCGTGCCGTATTGCTATAGTCAGTATTAGCATCTCCCCAGTCATTAGATGAGGACACTATGAAGAAACACCCTCTGCCCTGAGCCCAGGGTGTGGGCAGGGCCCAGCTGTGCCAGCAGTGCAGCCCTGGTCTCTTTAGCTCCCTTCTCCACTTCCAGCCATGAAAGGATATTGCTAATCTGCACAGACCCACTCCAGTGCCGTGAGCTGACCTAGATGAGACTCTAAGCTAAAGCCAGAGCAAAGCCAGACTAAATGTTTCAGGTTTAGGAAGGTTTGGTGTTTTTCCTATTCCATGTTATCTCCAGTTGCACATGATTTCCTGCATTCCCAGAGGAAACTCACTTTGTCATCCTCCTCAGCATCCTCCCAGGGAAGAATACTGAGATTTATGGGTGAATGAAAAGCATATGACAGCTGAGCCCTGTTGTTACCCCAGTGCAAAGGCAGTTGGCATGTCCTTGTGCAGCCCACTTATGTCATGGCAATGGGCATCTTTGAGATCAGGAAAGACAATGGTTTGCAGGGCCATCCCAATGCTATGAGAAGACCCAGGGCTGAGTTGAGCCACGTAACACTCATCCTTCCCTTGCTCAGGTGTGCCTGAAGCAGTGCCCATTCCCTGACAGGGGGTCTTTGGTGCTCATTGAAGCTAGGAGAGCCAGGCAAGTCTCATCTCATCAGGGTGGGATGTCTCCAGGTTTGTTTGGAGATCAACTTTGAATTGTGCCACAGTATCAGCCTGTATGGACCAGAGTGGAACCAGAGGGTTTCCTCCCACTCCCTGCCCATGCTCTCACATTTGGCAGGGCTTTTAAGTTCACACAGTTATGCAGTGCCTCTACTGCCAGGCAGTCTCCTGCTGGCCGGGCCCAGGAATACTTAGCTCCCAGGTTTAGCCAAGCATGGGTGCCTGTAGCCTCACGTGGCTGCGAGGGACCTAAAAGGGCTCTGTCCTTAAGACAGACAAGGTCAAAATGGGTAAACATGCTCAGACAGCTCCTTCTGCATGACACCTGCTACTCCTACTCTTTCTCCTTTCCACACATCACCTCCCACAAACAGCACCCTTTCCTTCAGTCTCCACATAATTGGTTAATAGTTAAATGTCAGCCAAAGCAGCAAAACCTTTGCAATTCTCAGCAGCCCTGAGCTCCCTGCTAGCACTCAGCTGGCACAGCAAGCAAGGGCTGGGGAGGACGCAGCGTGTATGTGGGTGTGCTCTTGTTGCACGAGAAAAAGGGAGCTACTGAAGCATCATCTGTGTTTTTCATTCTACACGTCACCCTGTCACCTGCCCTGCAGAGGAAGAGTGAGCTAAGCAGGCAACAAGCAGATGAAGCTGCAGCTGGCTGACGAAAGAGAACCTTTGCATGCCTTGAAGATGTGTTTCACACCATGTCGCTCTGACTCTGCTCTCTTTGAGGTCCCTGAAGATTTGAGTGTTACCTGGTACAGGAACCAGGTCTAAATGAGATAGAAAATACATCTGCACTTCATAACCCTGCATGAGGGAGGGCAGACTGGAAGGCACAGGGTCCCGAGTTGGTCTCAGCCCAGTTCACTGGAAGATTTTGCGGCCATGGAGGGACCCACGGCTTGGCAGAGGCAAATGTCCTTTCTTCCCTTCAGGGAAAGTGCAGGTGTCTGTCGGCCACCCAAGCCAATGGAGGGCCCTGGTGTACTGCAGACAGGACCATGTGTTTGGGTTTTATGTGGCAACACAACCCAACTGCTGGACCTGTTACAGTCTCAAACACCATCCTCTACTCCTCTCTTGTCCCAGGCAGCAGTCACTTCCTATTGTTTCCTACTGGGAAACTAAGTGGCAGGTTCCTAGCCTCTGATTAGATCTTTTAAAACCCAGGCACTGAAGGAACCAGGACTGGGGTGCAGTCACCGTAGTTCCACTGCTCCACATATATTGGTGGATTAGTAAGAAGAGACATGGGCCTGGAAATTAATTAGTCCCATAAAGGTGTGGCCTGAGGAAATGCTGCTGGTTTTGGCACATGAAAGAAATAGCAGCTGCTTAGATTTCAAGCATCCAGTGAAAAGCAAGGGACTTGAGAAGCTCCCAGGGATAAAGTATGTCTTTGGTGCTTCCCATGCAACACCCATCCCTCAGTGGATGGACTATTTAATTTTAAATCAGTTACAGCCATAAAAGCAGAATTCCACTTACTTTAATGTCAAAATGAAGTCTCACTGGGTTGCCCACTTCTGGCTAGGAGGAGGCATTTTAGCCAAACTCATTGCATTAATTTCTTACTAAACAATATAATCCAGAAAAAATAATATATATACAATCAACTACTGTATTTCTAAACCTCTTGTACTCAGTCTGACCCCACAAAACTCATCCAGGAGGACGCCTTAATCCTGTCCTCACTGTGCACCCACTGTGTGCAAGCCCTTAGAAATGCTCTGGGTCAAAAAGTCTCCTCTACTCTGTGAGTCAGTCTCTACACTCTGTATCCATATACAGGAGTTTCATCAACATTATTCTGCTAGGGTATGAATTTCAGTTTCCTTGAGACTGCAGGTGTCAAGTTGCTGGGGGTTCTGGCATTCCCAGTGTCATGGAAAAGCTGTCCCCACCTCTCCCGCAGCCAAAGGTCCACAGCATCTCCACACAGACCTGCCCACCAGTGTCTGCATGGCCCATGGCACCTGGCCTCAGCTTTCCTAAGGAATAGCATAGCTCGTTTATCCTCTGTGTGTCCGTGGTCCATATCTTGCTTTAATTAAGGTAGATGATGGAAACCAGAACAGGCAACTTGTTTTAAAGGATCTTTCAGGTGTTTATTACCAAGACAACCACTTGTAGGGAAGCTTCTATATACTCAAATCTTGATGCTACCTTTGGGTATATATGAAGCAGTTAGCAGAAGTAAGAAGATTAACTTAAAGTTAGAGAAGTGTTTGAAACAGTGGAACTGAAAGATGTCTGACACATTGGTGTTTGTATTTTTTAAAGGATTTGAAAATTTGATGAAACTGCAAAAAGATCCCTTAAAAACTGCTGAAGGGTTTGAGAAAGCCCTGCAGAATGAATCTGAGGGATATCAACCCAGGTAATGTAGTAAAAGGAAGATCAGGAACTGACTCAGGGTCGTGTGGATGTGTTCATGTAAGGGAAACAATGGCAAGAAGGGGCTTTTAGAAGTAGGTGGAATTGGTGTTAGGAGAAGAGGTAGCTGTGCAAATTGGGAAAAATAAAAGGTGAAAATAGCCATGCTGTTAATAAGCCATTGTGAATGTTTGAACCACAGTGAAAAAAAAAATCAAGGTAAATGGTGGTCTCTGCTGAGATCACAAGGTCAAAAAGAAGAGCCTTTTGGGGCATGGAGGGGAGGTGGATGTGTTCACTAAAAGCAGAAGCATTTTAGTCAGACACACATTGCTGGCTGGGTTCGTTCCAAGACTAACCAGATGAAATTCCAGTGTGGACATGCAGCCAGACTAGATGATTTCATGGACTGTTTTCTGGCCTTGTGGATGAACCTATGTGTTCATACTACCTGTTTCCTAAGGAAAAAAGAAAAAACATGTTTCTTCTGATTGATGTTTCCTCATCCTGCAGTCCTCACCTGAGCACAGTTTCCACAAACCTCTTCAAAGTGTTGTTCACATAGTTCTGTAAGGCCAAGGCCAGATCTCACCCGTGGCCCTTCTCCCAGCTCTGAACATGACTCTGATGTGTCACTTCCACAGCTTCATTGCAAAAATTAGGGCCCGGTTGCAGGATGGCAAAAGAATAAGCATCTAAAGGGACTGAACACATCCAGATGCATCTAGAGAGACAATTCCTCACTTTCTTGGGCAAGCACAAATATTTAACTGCCGCCAGCCACACTTTGCTCTTATCCACAGCTGTAAGCTTTGACCTATGGTGACCTCGGATCACAGCTTCCCAGAAACCCAGCAATAAGAAACCATCTCTCCTTGGCTAACAGCAGTAACCCTGCTGATTATGTCTCACAAATATCAAGTGAAATTGATTTTCTTACCTTTTATATTTATCTTTTTTTCATATATCTAAAAATAATCTCTGAAACCCCCCATCTTAATGTTTCTTGAAAAATAACAAAAACCCCCAAGAAATTCGGTTGTCAGTTATAAACAGACAATGGGAAAATCCTACACTTGACTAACTGTAGCACTGTGGCTGGGCTTTGTATTTGGGGATTTCTCAAAGTTCAACTTCTGCATGAGTGAGCTCAGAGCCAAACTGAAAGTGAAAGTCAGTCTCTGCTTGAAGTCATGCTGAGCCAACCACAGGGGAGCTGCGTAAATCTGCAACTCCACTTCTGACCCACACCAGACCAATCAAACAGGTATTTTTGGTGCCGGCTTGAAGCAGGAACTTGAAAGGAGCTTGATTTCTTAAGAAGAGCTGCTCAAAGTCTTATTTTTGGCAGGTTGCTGGGAATTTTGGTCCTGAAATTGGAGGAAGTGTAAGAAGTTGTCTCACATTTTGAATAGCTGGTGTTCAGCTGAAGAAATGTTATTTTTTTCATTGAAAGCATTTTGTGTTCAGATAACGTTTTCATGATGCAGAAGTAATTTTTAAAGCAGTTTCAATCTTCCCTTTATTTTGTGAAGAGACAAACCTCACCTATTTTTCCTCAGCAAATTTACCACTTTGGCCCTGCTGGAGGGTCACATATAGATAGATGGCTGGGGGTAGCAGAACAGTCAAGCGGCCGCAGCACCTGGCTCATCAACCTGGACCTGCTAATGGAAATGTCACTGCCCCCAGGGAAATCTGCCCACATCCTAACTTCAGAGAGCCTAGTTATGGCACAACCCTCCAGGCTATTATGCTTAGGCTATAAAAAGATTTCCCAGGAAACTGGTAGCAGGTTCTTAATCTGAAAAGCTGGTAATCTTCTCCTTGCACAGACCCCAGGTGTCTGCTGTGCCCAGGTTATAGCCTGCTCAGGCAGAAACCTGGTCCCTGTGTCACTTGTGGTGCTCTGATTTGGCTGAGCCCCAGGCACCGTGCTACAGGAGGCAAGGTCAATAATAATCACGCTGATGGCAAGATCAACAACAGCAGAGTCAAGCAAGCATGCCCACCCTCGGACCATAACCCAGCCTTTCTAAATATATAACATACTGACATAGAAACCCTTCCTTATCAAAACAGTCAACTATTTGTAGAATCAAAGAATCATTTAGGTTGGAAAATACCTATAAGGTCATTGAATCCAACCCTTAACCTGATACTGCCCACCACAAAACCATGCCCCCAAGTGCCTCATCTACACATCTTTTAAATATCTCCGGAGATGGGGACTTCACCACTTCCCTGGGCAGCCTGTTCCAGTGCTTGACAACCTTTCAGTGAATCCAGAACTTACGCATTCATCAGTGAGTTTCCAATTAGCCATCTGATGTTTCCTGATATACGTGAAGGGTGCAAGCTTTCACTACAGGAGAGCGACTTGCATAAAATCTTTGCTCACCTTGAGGAAATCATCGCGTATCCACTGCTCTTCACTGGGGTTCAGCCATGGGCAGCTCTCCTCATCCTCCAGCTCTACTTTTCTGGTTGGATTTCTCCATTTAGACCCTGCTAATACAGTCTCTGGTTCAGATGCTATCTAATGAGCAGATCCTTTGAAACAAATGCTAGTGAGAGAGCCAGCATCTCTCTTTATTTCGAAGAAACTTTGAAATATAATTATTCAGGAGGATACTAAAAGCAGAAAGGGAATTTCCCCGGACAGTCTTAGTGTATGGGGGACTGCTAGCATAGCTCCAGGGAAGTCCACAGCACAAAAAAAATGAGGTTCAACATCTAAGTGCATTTCATCTGCTTCACAACAACATCATAGATGTTTCTCTAGCCTCTTTGCTGGATCAAATGCTAATTTCAGGGTCTCAGCTCTTGTTTTTTGTAAGCTTCAAACTTAGAGGAAAATGGAGGAGACAAGGCACCCTGAGGGAAACGATGGTTTTAAAGCCCTTTATCCTCACAAAAAATGCATCAGGAATCTAGGACACTGTAGACCATTATTCAGAAAATGCTGCCACTCTAAACATGTGCCAGATGGATGTGTTGCAATCTAGTGTGTAAATCAATCTGACTAGTGACTCTTAACAAAGTTTTTGCCCAGTGGACCAGGATAGCTCTTTTGCAGCAATAGAAGGAAAGGTTTTCTGTACCCTAGCAGGCACAGAATGCATCTTGAAGTATGATATTTCTGGCATCTGCTGCTTGTTTCTCGGTCGGGTTTTGGGGTTATTTTGTTTTTTCCTCTAACTGCTCTGCCTGCATGCATCTAAACTCTGTGTAGCTCAGACATATAGCAAAAATGGAGGCATCCTCCTGTGTCCTGCCCAGGTAATTGTGCTGCATATTTAGAAAAGCACCACCACAAATCAGACTAATTTTCCCTTTCCTGTCAGCATTGGAGAAAGGGACTTTGATCATTCTCCAGGGCCCAAAGAATTTAGTTTGGTTCTTAGGAAGACCCTTCCCTTGGGTAAAATCATCAGCTTAAGCTCTAAATTCTTGGGGAAGAAAATATACCAACCTTTCTGAAAGTCTTTCTGCTACAGTCTTAAACTGCCAAGACCCCTGAACACCCTTTCTCTTCTCACAGGCAAAACATCCAGCCTGCTCACAGGTCAGTCAGGCCACCGCACTTCTATGACTTTTTGCTTTCTTCCCACGTTCAAACAAGTTAATACTTCTTCGTAAAGCCCACACTTCTTAAATTAGTCAGGGGATGAATTAATTTATCAGTCTGAAGATGTGGGAAATAACAAAGGTTGCACCTACTGATTCAGCCTCAATTGCAGTATTTCTCTTACTAATGGACGAAGAGCATCTTCTGCTTCCCATCAATGCTATTCATGTCTTCTGAGAAGTGACTTATCAGACATGACTGAAAAAGAACAGAAAGACATAAAAGTATTGTTATTAATTTCCTCTTAAAGCCAGTTCAGATGAAGATTTTAATTTCCATTGTTTAGAGTAATTTTTAAAGTTCCAATTATTGTTCAGTTATTGTTTTACTGTATTAGATGCACTTCCCATCAGAAATTTCCCTAGAAGGTTCCTATAGGCAGAATTCCTGAAATCTATTTGCAGTGTCACTTTTGTGATACCATGACATATGTTTGTGTTTTGTGATTTTTTTCCTTCTGCTGAGAAGCACAAGGGACAGCAGTTGTCTTTCCTGGTTATTTGGGGTTTGTTTGGTGGTGGGGTTTTTTTTCCCTTTATTTTTTCCCTTATAGTGCTACTGGAAATTGGAAATCTTGACTTTATTTTTCTTGGCTTCTTCTTGGGTGGCACAGGAAAGTGAATGGCAACCCAGCTGATACTCAAAGAAGAAAGGCTGTGCCTTTAAAGGAAATTTTTTCATCTACCTTCTTTAGCAGACAGCACTAAAAACTATTATTTTAAGGTGCCTTTGAGGAAGAAATAGAGTAATTAAACACAGAATTTTGAGTGTAAGCTCATTCAAGCATTTTTCATCTTGCTTATGTTGCATAAAAAGACTACTGCAATAACAGAACACATTAATTCACTTAGTGGATGTCCCCGTTCTTTAACATGACTGTATGCTGCTTTACAGAGAATGGCCAAGGCAGGGATATTTCTGTATATGGCTGAGAGAACAGAGTGGTGTGGAAAGCAGAGGCTCTGGCAGAAAAAGGTTCTTCTCCCTTCAAGGACAGCAAGCTCACAGTCCCACTGCCAAGACTTAATGGAAAAGGGCAGCCTATGTGTGACAGCTTGCATGGATTAGACAAAAGTTTGTTAAGTGATTCTACTTTTGAGGGTAGAAGGTACCCAGAAGAATGCTCTGGCTCCTTATCAGCAATCTTTCTTTTGAACTCTGTTCTTCTGCCCATGGGGATGTACTGGTAAAACCAAAGCTGATGTACTGGTAAAACCAAAATTGTTACCAGTGTACTATTATTCCAACTTTTTCTAGGAAAACAGTCTTTAATGAAATAAGAAACTAAATCAGCCTACTCCTATAATCTTTTCTCAAGAGTAAATAAAATGAATAAACTAGAGGCTTGGAAGAAAAAGATTCTAATAAAGGCATGAGATTTGCAACTATTTCTGAAACAAGTAGCATAATTTGCCATTAGAGATAGAAACCTGGATTAGGTCATTCAGGAGAATAATCCAGCCTGCTAATGTTCTATATTCTTATATTTTATGTACACTAGTTTTCTCCAACAAAATGGCCCAAGCTGAAAATTCAACTGTGTTCAAGGCTCCCATGAGCTGCTGAGTATTTGAGCATGGAGGTTTGCTGTGGTCATCAGTAGGGGCTTACCACCACCACACGTTTTCACAGATCTTGGTTTCAATTACAACTACAAGCAGAAGTTCCAAAATAGCCCAAGCAAGGAAGTTCCCCAAGTTGTTTTTAAAATCAGGAAGTAGAAGGATGCTACTAAGACCTCCAGAGCTAATACAAATGCTAGTCTCATTCACAGGGTATGCCATTCTTACCGAGTGCTTCTGTAACTCAGATTTTTTGGGTTTCCCCATCCTTGAGCATATTTTAAAGACAATGTAAGGAGACTGTGCTTGGCTGTTCAGAAAACCACAGCCCTTGAGGATCAGACTGCAACAAAGAAGCCTTCAGATTAAGCATTGCCTGGGGATTTGCTCTGTAGACACCTCAACACAATCAGCATGGACAAAGGGCGGGGTAGTCCCATTAAACGGACCCTGTGTGGCTCAGAACTATTACTGATGTGAGTTATAAATGTAGTCTGAAAATCTGCCCTGGATATCCCTATTCTTTTTCCCCAAGTAAAAATGACAGAATCATGTAAGCACAAAAACGCTGCCTACCTGTGTATATGGATGTCTGCCTGTGTAACTGTGCATTTATTGGGATTGATCCTGTTAGTTTTTTACTTACACGGTGCACTTTTATAAGGAGACAAAGGTAGGTATGCTCAGAGAGACTCTGGCCAGCCTCTTCAAAATTCAGGTTTTCTTGTTCAATTTGGAATGAACAGGCATAATAAAAATAGCTTGCTGAGTAAAATGTAGTCACCCACTCCAAAAGCAGAATTCTGCTTTATCACCATCAGCTCAGAGCAGTGGCAAGGAGGTTGTCTGTTAGAGTGGCTGTGCATCCAGTCTTGTCTGATAGCCATGGAAGACCTTCCTAAGGCTGGGAGCGTGGTCTGCACTTCCCAGCACGGAGTACCAGGCTGACGGCAGCTGATGTCTTGGGAAACAGTTTGAGCTCTCTGACCTTTCTTCTTGTCTGAGGTTTGGGGGTCTTTCAACATCTTCCAGGTTAGAGAATATTTGCAAAAGGTTGTTTCCTTCTATGAAAAGAAGATTTGTTTGTCTGATTGCTTTTGCTCTGCCTCTTAATGCCTCATAGTGTAAAGAAAAGAAGCATGGAGAGGTCCTGTGAGCTGGCTGGCAGTGATCCTGGGGACCAGCCAGGATTTGGGGAGATCTGGAGAAGAATGAGGCTACCTCGGTTGTGTCTTTCTCACGTTGCAAAACCCATCTTCTCCATCTGTCTTTTGTCCTGGAAGTGGGGAGGATGGCAGCAGTGCTGCTGTGCTAATGTTGCAATCAAATGAGGCTCTAATCTGACGGGACACCGAGGCACCTCAGGAACATGGCCACACACAGAATATGCCCCAGTGACTTGGACTGATAAATGACGTTCAGCATATTTAAAGTGCAACCTAGATGAGTATCAATGTTATGTCACCGAAGAGTTATTTGTATTTTGGCTGATGGATACAGGTGTTTGTGTGTGTGTGTGTGTGTGTATTTGTATGTTTTCTAGTTTTTGAAGGTCTCCAAGGGATTGAAGTAATCTGTGAAATGTTAAAACCCCCCAAGTGAAAAATGTAAAAGAAAAAATAGCTTGAAGTCACCCACAGGTGGTATTGACAAATAACTGTTTCCCAGGGGTCCAAGAGAACTTTCGCCTTGTTTTGGGCTGACTGAATGCTAGTTGGTGAGGCGTGAATGTGACAGCTGTTCTTCTCTGTGTTGCCAAATAATCTGAAATCCTTCTCTGACTTCTTAAAGTATATTACGTTTTGTAATCACTAAGTCAGCTGCTATGAGGATGACACAAGCGATGGTCATCTCAGCACTGGGGGAAGACCCAGTGGGGCAATGATAACCAACATGTCCCAGAAAACAGAGAATTCTGGTCATGGGAATGAGCAATTCAGCAAATTTCTCAAACAACAAAAGGCACACGGTTGCTTTCAAAAGAAAAACACAAGTCAAGCAATGTCACTTGACTGGCAACAAAGTGAAGAGCTCATTTAAAAGAAACCAAGTGTACCTGAGTTGTAGAAAACTTTCATGCTTGCACAAGATGCCAGCCACTACACACTGGGGCAAGAGACCAACAGCTGCCATGGATCTTATGATGCTGTCAGTCATGTGAACCAAGTTTGCAGAGAAAATCTCTCAATGTGCCCTTTAGACAGGTACTCAGCAGATCAGCTGCCATAGCCCTGGTGGAAGGCTTTCTATCTCCCCCATTTTGTAGCATTCTGTATTCTTGATCCCTTATTCTCAGGAGTTCCTAACAGCCTTAATAAGAGAGATGGGCAAAGGCCCCCAGTCTCAGCAAGGTGAAAGTGGGCAAACCTTTACCTTTCTGTACTCTCTTGTAGATTGTTCCAAGTCTAAAAGTTATTGTAGCTGGTCAGATTAAATGGACTGTTTTTTTCCCTGCTTCCTTGTTTAGTTCGTTGCATGGAAGCAGATCTCACTTCTAGTTTTATCAGCCTCCCACATGCAAACAAAAAGTGTAACCCCTCAGAACCTGCCATTTCCTCTCTGAGGAGGAGGATGGTGTGAGGAAATGTCACCAGCAATTACTTTCTGTGTGCACAGTGGGCTGAAACATCCTCTCACTGGCAGCTGCTATTATGTAGCCTTCATGGGAGGCCCTTGCTGACATGTGCAATCCCATCTTCTGATCTGCCTCTGCTCTAATTCCTTTTTGGCCTGATTTCTGCTTGTTCTGGAGGCATAAACCCAACTGCTGTTCTGGGAGTGTTTCGCACCCTGTGCCCTGGGCAAAGCTCGGATGACCCGGCTTAGAGCATCTCCAGTGGCATGGCAGGCACCTAAAGCAGCTAGTACAAAACCATCAGGAGAAATGAGACATGGGGATCACAGACTTCTTTTGTCATAAGGGAGGCATGAGAGTGGTATGGACTTGTGCTGGTGAAGGGAACCTATGCAGGTAAATGAGATGCACTTCACGGCACAAAAGAGCAGAGTGAGAGCTACTGCTGGGAAGAACAGTTTAGGAGCAAGGTGCTACTGTTGAATACTGTGAGCAGAATGGGTGGAAGGAAAATGGTGGTAATATTTCTTAACTGTCTTTGACAATGTTTGGTACTTTCTACCTCCCCAGAAGCTGAGTGGGCTTGAAGAAAATAATGCAAGGGTATTTGTATCACTGTCTTTAGCCCCCTTCTGCAGAGAGCTACAGTCAGCAGGTACACTGAAGGTTTGTTATTAGCTGCTCTTCAGTTGAACTGTAACCATTCCTGGAGGCGTTAAGTGTGAGCGTGAACACATTCTCCCATAGGACAGCTGGTTAGTGGGAATCAGGTTAGCCAGCATGAATGCGGTGAGGCCCAGTGACTACTGGGGAGTCTGTAGTACAGACAGCTATGATGTGCAAATGCTACTGTCCATAATCAACCGATACAATTGGATGGCTTCTTGGTTTTCTCTACACTTTTGTTATTGTTGAGTATTATATGGGAACATCCCAACTCCTCCTGAATTCCTGCAAGAGAGATTGGCGTTTTACACTTTGCAGTTTAACACTGTTCATGAAAGAAAATGATACCTTTCTGATTTTCCCGTGTTCATGTGTATCCCTTTTTAATGCACCAGGTTTGTGGAGAAGGAATGGTTCCTGCCTGTGTACAAGATTATTAGCATGCCAAAGTCCTGTTAAAGGTTTATACACATGGTACCATGGTGAGGCTGTGCCAAAGGATATCAGTGATCCAGTGCCCACTTATAGTAAAGGATATTGCACTAAAGGAACATCTCACTGTGGCCCCATAAGTTAGTCCAAGGCAGAGCTCATTCAGAGCAGAGTTCCACTAGAGATGAAATGAAATCTCTTCATTCATAAGATTTTGGCTGGAACTAGATCTTTGAATCATACTCATTTTTTAGAGACGAGTCATTGACTAAAACTTGATTCAAGCACTATTTAGAGCAATTCATCTCTGAATCCCAGCTTTGCAACGTTCCTGTGCAATATTTCTGTGACAACTCAAATCAAAACCTAGATGCTGAGCCACGTCCCTTTTCTCACTGTGTTCCCAGACCTAGAATTACAGGCAAGCACCCTGATAGTAAATCCATCTTCTGTATTATCAGGTGCAGTCTAGGTCATGGTTTTATGCTTTTGCCATCTATTTTCTATAGAGGTGACTTGGGGGCTGCATCAGGTAGACTCCCTGTACCTCCTTTCACTTTCCTTACTGAAAATAAAAGGGATCAGATGGAAAGCACTGCCTAAGTGCAGGCTAGTTTTATCTCAGCTATGCTTAGTGCACAGTGGTCATGAAGAAGAGCAAACTGAAAGGAGTTATACCTCACGCTGCTGGAGCCTGCCTGACCTCTCCCTGACACCAACCTCATCCAAAATTGCCAAGGCAGTTACATTCTCAGCTCGAGTTTTAAATCAGTGTGAGTGGGTGATTAAAAAGGCAATAGGTCCCTAAGTATCTTTGAGGATCTGGTCCTTGGCTGCACTTCCTCACCAGAGCCCTCAGTGGTAACTCCCCAGCACAAGGATGCCCACAGCTGCCAAGGCCAGCTCCAGCCTGGTCCCGCTGAGATGGTGCAAAAGCTGTGGCAAAGGAGATAAAATCCCGTCAGTGGGCACATGCTGTTTCCATCCCCTCTTCTCTTCCAAAGAACAGGGACAAGGATGATACCCTGACCATATAAAGCAGAGCCCTCATACATGTGTATCATTGTGAAACTCCCGTGTCTGTGGTTCCTAATGGAAATTCCCCATTTTGAGGACAGAAATTTTTACTAAAAGTGATAGAATATTTCATGACAGCAGGCTTTTATAAGTGCTCTCTCATAAAGCCACAGTCCAAAAACAGAGGCCTGGGACGTTTTCCCATTTTCTGTTGAAGCATCGCTGTTTAATTTTGAACATCACCTAAAAAGAATGGAAGTACTTTATACCTGGGGTGCCTGGACTGGCAGGCTGTAGGAATGGGGCCCTATTTGGTCACACCTTCACGGATACAGAAACAGCTGCACAAACCGCTGTGAGGGAAGGCATTTTTGGCGGGAAAATTCATTCTACATATGCGTTCTGGTAGCATCTTGCACATTGAGAAAAAGAGAACAAACAGAAACTGAATTTTGAGGAACTAAAACTAGGATCTGCTAAGCAATTGTAAAGAATAAAAAAGAGAAGGAAGAGAAGAGAACAACCAGTGTCTGACTGTAATTTCCTTTTAATGAATTGCCTTCATATAAGAAATTAAGCAACTGCTTTCAACCTGATGAAACTTTTTGATTTTTTTTCAGTAAGTACAATATCATCCAGCATTTAGAAAATAACTGGAAAATACGGGCATGGGTTTTTTCCTTATTTTCATTAAAATCACCTTATCTGCACAGAATACTGGCTACCTCTCAGGTGTTGCATGGAAAACCAAAGGGCGAACAGAAGCTTTCCCAGAGTTCACCCTCAAAATCCCAACACAAAGATGGGTAGTCTGAAAATTCCCTAATAGGGGGATTACTGTGCTGTAGCTTGTTTACATTCATGGGTTGATCACTGAGTGCTGAGTAAGCATGTTCAGTTGTTAAAGTAATGACTTTTTCCATGCTTGTGACGTTCATTAGGACTGTTCCTTTAAGGCCAGAATGAAAATATTATCTGCATTGTTTATTCATGTCAGTCTCACAGTTATGACAGGTTTACATTGCAGCACACTCTCATCCAAAGAAAACTGTGGGAATATTTGGTTCTGGAAGCAAATAGAAATGTTGCAGGGAGGAGGAACAACCACTGGGACATAAGAAAGGCCTCTTGAACTCCTCTTCCAGCAATCTGGCTCTCCTAAAACAGCCCAGACAGGTGTCAATTACTATGATATGTTGTATCTTTAAACGTTTTTTCTCTGAGTATAGCATTGGAGATGACTAACTTAGAGCTATAATAATTCCAGGAGGTTAAATTTGAAAGATAAACTCTGGAGATTTTTGTATAATGCAATAAAAGCTACTTTGACCTGTTACATACTCAAGGGAAGAATGACCCCCTGACACCATCATCTTCGGTTTGGCATAACTTACAGGATAATGAGTGTTCATGTTTACTCTGTGAATGCTAAGTTCAATTAAGTTACACAAGGAAAAAATTGGTTCACAGCGTTGCACAAGCAGAACTAAGACTCTGTAGCAAATATGGCCTTTGGTTTACACAAATGTTACAGCAGTTGCTGAATTGTACATCTTTCGGCTTAGCATTTTTAGATCTTATGGTGCCTAAAGGAAAGAGGATTCCACCTCTCTTTGAAAAAAGACCCTTCTTGAGGTACTTCTGGGGTATCTGATCTTATCTTAACAAGTAACTGTGTAAGCGATCAGTGGATCTAGTAAAATTCAGAGCATTTCTTCTCAACTTGTCCTGAGAATGAAGACAGACATTTCTTTTCAGACCAGAGGAAGGGTTTCGTACCTGTATAATTTGGCCTGGTTGAAGATATGTCCTCCCCTCACAAAGCTGCTATTTCTGAATAAGGCAGTTTGTGACTGTAAGAACACACACAGATACTGTTTTCAGAGAAAAAAAAATCCCAAAGAAACATAGTCTGATAAGTGCGAGAAAAGGTAAAGCTCAAACAAAGCACAAACAAACCTTCAAAAGGAAGTGGAAATGGAGAACAAATTCTTCTTTTCAAGCCTCTGCCATCACTGAACAGGCAAATGGACATTGTGGCATGCAGAATACTTTCTCTACATACTCCTTAGTGTCATCTCTGTGCAGTGACTGCGGAACTGAAAGCAAATGCAGGGTTCAGAGCAGACACACACAGGCAGAATAAGTAAAGGCACAGTAATAGCACCTGCTTTGCATGTCAGCAGCATAAATTAATGGCCAACTTTGCAGGAATGCAGGCCTGAAGGGAACAGCGTGGTCTTCAAGCTGAGCCCTCTCCAGCAATGGGTCAAATAGCTGAACTCAAACTCAAAAGCATATTTTCTTCCTCTGGCCCCACTCTCACAAGGGGGAGATCCCACCTACTGCTTGCCCTGGAGGGTGAGAATTCCTGTCTTATTCCTGGCGTGGAAGTGTCACCATGCTTTTGCAAATGTGAAGGTGAGGACCTGGCTGCCCTGGCTCTGGGTATTGCAGCCCCCAGTTCCCTCCATTTGTGCCGGTCAGAGCTGGCCTACCCTGTGGGCACCTCCCCTCTCTGCATGTCCCTTCCTCCCAGAGACCTCATGATACCCTGCAGCAGGAGGCAGAGCCTGTGCCGTGAGAAGCATTTGCTTTCAGAAATCCTCATAAGGTAGTCATGCTTTAAAACGGGATAGCAGTACAGAAGTGGAGTGTTTATATAAAACATTAACAGGGCAGCTGTTGCTAGTAGCAACAATATGGCAATCACTAGCTAATATGGAGATGTTTGTTTCGAATTTATCATCTTATTTTTGATGGGTGGCCAAAACTTCACAGAACATTTTATTTTGCAGTGTGTGGATGTGCATGCACAAGGATAGCACATGACAACAAATAACCCTCTTGAAGCATGCGGTCAAATATGCTCAGGGGAGTTCAGCTGTAGTTAACAGCGTTGTCCCTGGAAAGATTTGCTTTGCCTGACACTGCTTTTGCCTGGAGAATGGAATCTAGATGTATGGTCATAGAAGTTCCTATTCTTGGTTAATTTAGTGGCGTTGAGGACCTGGTTACTAGCAGTTGTACTTATTACTTTGGAAGCAGGAACAACACAGGAATGACAAATTCACAAGGGCAACACAATGACAAAGAGTGATGTTCCCATCACAGCCCTGGGGCTTGGAGGAAGCCAACTGGAGAGAAATGATGGGCAAAATCCAATAACTTCTGGTTGTTCCTCCTGGGCATCTATGATAACATCTGTGTTCATGGCACTTGCTATGCCCAGAGTGGCTCCCATGCTACCAGGAGAGTGGTAAGGTCTTGCCCTTCCTGAGCCTGCCTTTCTTTTCTAGTTTTTGTATCGATGGGACACATGTACAATGAAACCCCAAATTATACTTGGGTCAAGTTTTCTTGGTCTTATTCCAGACTGGCTCCTAGACCAGTGGCAGTCTACAGATCATGTTTTATGTGAAAGTGAGATGACTTATTCCTGAAAATCACAGGCAAGTTAGAATGCAGTGTCAAATCCAGATTCTCTCTTGTTTCCCGTGATTCATATTTTGAGATCTGAAATAATTTTGATGCTGAAATTCAAAGCAAAACACAAGCTGCAGAAACAAGAGAAATACAAGCCTACTTAAAAAAAAAAAAATCTAAAAGAGAACATTCATATTAATCCTGAATAGCAAAATCAAGATTCATGCCTCTCTGTATTAGGTAAGAAGCGTAATCTGTCCCTGACAGCAAATTAACTTTGCAAAAAGTCTCATCTCAGTTTCTGATTTGTAAATAAACAATATAAAGAAGCAAATTAAGTGAAAAACCTACTGGAGTAATAAAAAAAGTAGGCATATCACTTTTCAGTCTTGTTGGGATGCCTTCAACCAGGCATCTTGAAAAGAATAGATTTCAGACTGAATTACACGTTCTCTACTATTTTTGTGTAAGTAAGCAAAAGTTTAGATCTGCATCTGCTCAGTAAGAAATGATGGTCAGCTTCAATTCCCTGATTCCTTTGTGCTGGCCACCTCATGGAGCCCAAGGAATGAGTAATTTCCAAGTGCCACAGAGATACAATCACAAGCTGACTGCAGACACAGGCAAACAGCAGCACAGAGCCTTTGGAAAAATGGCCCATATGCACCTGTCCCCCACAACTAAAAAAGCACCCACTGGAACCAGTCACCCAAGGATGAGTAAAAATCTTTAGAGCTGCCAACTTAGTCTCGAGGGAAGCACCCATGAAAGAATAAACACACCATCCTGCAAAGCAAATGCAACCAAAATGGTGTCACGGGAAAGGCATAGAAAACACCTCATGCTGTATTCATAGTGTTATTTTTGATTTGTAACTTTTTCCTGTGCAATAGTAGCACAGTGTGTAGAAGGGTGGTGCAATATAACCCACACTGCACTGATATCTAATTCGGGATAGAAAGCAGCTGAACAGAGCTGGGAAAAACTGACAGTGCGTTTCACTTTCCAAAGGCAGGTTTAGCATGAGCCTGTATTCTACCTGACTAAACCTGCAGGAGTTCAGCACCAGCTGGGTTGACGGATCTTGTTCTGAATTGTTACAGGTAGGAAGTAGGGACTGGTCTGATCAAAGATCTGTCTGACCTCTTTTCTGTGATCAAACCCTGAACCATGCCTGTGCATCTCACAATGCACTCTGGAAAGTGGTAGGAAATCAGAGCTAGCTTCAGAAGGCATCTATACCTGTGGCCTGTTTCCAGGAACCCACTTGCCACCTTGCTCTATGAGTTCATGGACAGACTGTACAGAGCATTCCCTTCCAAAAAACGACCAACCCAACAACTCTCTGAGTTTGGCACAACTGCTTTCCTTATTTTGGTAAATGTTCCCATTGCTCCCTGGGGAGACTGCAGCTGTGGCAGTGAAGACAAAACTGGAATACAATCCCTTTTCCACATAGAGAGGTACTGATGAAGGCTCTTTCTGCTCCATATGGGCTTAAAGAATCCCTGCTCCAGGTGCATTCTGCTGTACCCTTCTCACAGCTCTGTTCCTGCTGCCTCCCTGCTGGTATGATAACACAGAGAAGGTGAGTTTCAGGATTCATTCACACACTCCCTTCTTCCTAAAAGCCATGGTGCCAAACATTTGCAAAAGTAATAGAAATGAAGAAAAGTGAGCTGTGGCTGGGGTTTTCCCATTTGTGGTTTGACAAGGAGAGAAGGAAACAGACACTCTCCAGTCACAGCAGATTTATTCTTTTGTTCTTTTTTTCACTGTCAACTCCTGACTTCTTTCTCATGCCAATTGATTTTGCTCTTTTTGCTATGGTCCAGAGTCCTTCACAGAGCCACAGTGTAAGAGAAGAAAAGAGGAGAAAAAGAGGAGCTTGACTGGGGCTCACTCAAAGGGGAAAATCACCATTTGGTCCCTGTTGGCAGCAAATGCTGTATAAGCCCTCTCTCCAAACACTGGTTGCGCAGAGGGCTTGGGAGTGGACCACAAAGCAGCCATGGTCTGCAAGGGGAAATGGGCTGGAGGGGACCAGGGGGAAGCAGAAGCATCAAACTGATGTCCTGGCTTCTATAAGGAAAATGTTTCACATCTTGAGGGGCAAACCCAGTCCTTAAGAGGGCTGGATGCACCCAGGCTTGTCTGCTCTGCCAGATCTCCCTGTTCCTGCTTTCTCTCCAGTGAATGTAAAACACTTCAGCAGAACTGAGGGAAGAGCCTGGTGTACAGCGGGCGGAAGAGCTTCTACTAGTCCTACAAAACCCTTGCAAGCCCACCCCTTCTCCCACGCCCTGATCTTTGTGTAGACATCCAGATTGTCTTTGAAGGACAGTGCATTCACTCAGTCAGGGATGGATTGGGAGAAACACATCGCCTGCAAACAGCTCCAGATGTGCCCAAGCCACCTGCCATCTGTTCTCCTTGCCCCAGGGCAGTGGCTGTGGTACAACAAACACATTGCTCTGATTAATTGCAGTGTAAGATCTGTACCAAACCGAGGGAGGAGAAGACCATAGCAAAGGTTTCAAATCTGCAAAGCAGAACTGCAGGGTAGAGATGGAATCAGCCTCCTCAGGGAGAGAAGTTCATATAAGGGAACTTAATTTGTAAACATCTCGTACGACAGGCCTTTTCTGTTAATATTCAGGGTGGAGACTGGCTTTGGGCCCTACATCTGTGTTACCTTTTCCATGCTGATGGGGAAGCTGTGAAGCTGCTCTGGCTGTTGGGTGTGGGAGCAGCTCTTTTGACCCTGGAAGCCTGAACTCAGCTCTGCAGTATTTGGCAGAATCAGCATGGCCTTGCTTACAGCTCTTCACAAAAACAGCCAAGATTCCCTCTGTGTTGCCATACAATTATTCTGCCAAACCATAGCATTTTAGGATGCCTGCTTATTTGTAATAAAATAAGCTGCTTTAAAGTAATTTTGGCACAATTTAGGTGTTCGTGATACACACTAGAAAAGAGCTATTAAATAGAGAATGATATCAGGAGGGCAAAAAAAATCAAATTGTTTTTCCTATGGCCAGGCAGGCCTATACACACACCTTCAACATACGGCCATTACATCTCCACAACTGTTAATGGATGAGAACTAATTGGATAGAGATACAACAGTTTGTGTCAGTGGATAGTCTGGTATCAATATCAATACATCACCAATATATATATATATATCAATACACCACCCATTACTGTATCTTCTCCTGGGAAGCTCAAAGCATAGTGCCCTATGTACAGCCGGTGCTGGAACTGTAATCTAAGCTTCTGGCCTGGCTAATCACCACCCACTAAACTCCCATTTTCTTCACAATTCACACATTTGCCAGATCAAACCCTGTGTCTTAATAATGAAACAGACTGAGCTCAGAAATACATCTGTGTACAGTGCTGGAAGTGAAGGCAAGGCAGAATTGAACTGCATAGGTCCCCTAAACCTCTGACATACTTAACAGACAGGTGTGTTTGGATACACATTTAACAGATATAGTGAAAAATAGATGCTTCTTGTTGAGGAATCCCACTGAAACTATCAGCAGCGGCCAAGGAGCCTCAAAAGAAATTCTTAGGAGAAAGTGATGTAGGATGACAGTATTTCTGCAAGCATGTGAACCAGCCCATGGAATTTAGTTGGGAAATTAAAAATGTCATGGGACTCATAATTAACAAAAAATCAGTAAGAGCAGTGAGTAAAAGAGCAGTGGTAAATGCACCAGGCTGCAGACCAATTGATCAAGATTGCTGTAAGTTTCAGCCCTAAACAAGTTTACAGACCAGTGCCACTACAGGAGCATGAAAATGATGGGCCTCAGGAGGACTTAAAAGGTGACCTACAGCAACTCCCCCCACAAAAGCAGAGCAGGTCTCCATTTGCTCTTCTGGACTCATCTCTATTGAACCAAAAGTGAATTTTGCACTTTGGATTTCTGCCAGAGTCAAACAGAGATCACCTTTCTGTTGCGCATGAAACAGGGTCAGTACTACACTGGCCAGGTCTGATGTGGTTCCACGAAGAATGGCTTTGAGGGCAAATTCACCAGCAGATGTAGCCATTATGAGCATCAGCAAAGAGCTGTGCTAAGACAGCTCCATCCTCTGCACGTGTGAAATGAAGCATCCACGAGGAAAGCAGCAGAAAAACCACAGTTTCACAAATGTGCTTTCCACCTAAATCCACTACTGAAAAATTCCCAACCCTGACTCTCAGCCTTAACTCCTCTTTTTCACAAGATCAGCAGACTGACACCCAGAACAGGGTTGTAATTTACCTCAGTCAATAAATCAATGGAAATAATATAATGTATTTAACATCGAACCTTAAGGAATTTTCATAATGGCCTGGTAGAGTGAGCGCTGTATTCCTGATATGCCCAAGTTGGGGGGCAGTCAGCAACAGAATGGTACAGGTCAAGCAGAGGTAGATTTTTCCCGGATTTTTTTATCTCTTTGGTTGAATCAAATTTTAATATGTGGACACAAAGTTCTTATTAAGATATATTTTAAGCAAGACTTTTTAATTACATATTTTCATGCGTTACTAAATTATTACATAACACCACTTTGTCTGTAGAAGTCCAGTGCCTAGATTCTCAAGAACTACTTAGCACTGACAAAATGTGTGTCTACATCTGCTTGTAGACAGTAAACTGTTGCAATTAGCTTTTAAAAAAATTATACTGGAACATGTCTCTGAATCTTGTCTATTTCACCTCCCTGGTGTTTTCACTGTTCTTAGTGTAACTTGATCTGGTGGTGCATCTTTAAACTGCCAAATCTAATGTCGCTGAGCAGTCAAAGGACAAACTGTACCCACTGCCCTTTAATGGTAAAGAGACTCTGCCCACACTGCAGCCCCCTCTGCACATCTCACCTCATACTGGTGATGATAGCTGGAACCTTCACCTGGCAAGTGTCTCATCTTTTCCATCCATAACAGCTACCAGAGCTTCTTTTTTTTTTTTTTCTTTAAGTGGGGGAAAAAAACAACAAAAAAAGTAGCTCCTCTAAAAGGAAAGAGGAAGCCAGAAATTTGGTAGTGTCTCAGTCCTGCCCCATGATGCTTCTTCCTGCCTGTGAATTTCCACCAGCCCACTCTGCATATATAAGGCAGCACACGTGGTATACACTGTTTAGTCACTTGCTTCTGTCCAAAGGATTAGTAGCAGTGGGGAGTGATGCTGTTTCTCCTTTCCTCTGCAGTTCACGGGAGGTGAAGGAGCTCTGGCTGGACTCACTCCTTGGGTAAGCACTGCCTTTGATAAAATCTGTGGCATCGTGGTTGAAGTCAGTGGGGAGCTTCAGATGCAGCTGCACAGAGATGTACAAAAATATAGATGGGGGAGAGGTGCACCCACTGCTAAGTGTAGCTTGTGGACAGAGCTGACTGAGTCGCTCAGCCTCGGGTATGCGGATTAATGACCATACATAGCTGTCACCACTTGCTCACGTTTTGCATGGATTAAAAATGGAAAGCTGCTTTTATTTCGTTTTAATCAGGAGGCAGATAGGGCAGCAGAGCTGAATGCCCTTCCAGAGAAGGGCTTCATGATTTACTTGTGTGGGAAATGTTGCTGGTTCGGGGTCACACATGCTAGATTGGCTTGCAGAGGAGAAAGCCAAGAAGGGTGCACTTTAACAAGACTCCTTCTTTCTCCATTCCCTGTTCAATAAACAGGCAAACAAAAGGACTGAAGGAAACCAGAGTATCCAGAGCTCCTCCGATCAAACTTCTAATGAAAGTGTTAAGCAGCTGTAATATTGTGAGTATCTTAATTATTTCAGCTCTGTCAACATAGTGATTTTGAAAAGCTCTGATTTCTAGACCATAGCATTCAGTTACTCACACAGTGTCTTTGTTTTCTTGCCTAGTCAAAGACACTAAATGCTGGGAACATGGAGAGTCTGATTGAGTGCCAGACAGAGGTAAGCAGCCCTTACATTTTCCTGGATCCTTCTTGGGTACTGGTGTGAGACACCTTAGCAAAGTGGGGATGGCTCCTCCAGTAGCTGCCGGCTGCTTACCCTCACCCAGGAACGGGCAGAGCTCTTCAAAGGCAGCTCTGTGCCACACTGAGGAGAGGGAGCTGGGCATTGCTGTGGGGGGAGTCCATGCATTCCCCTGGTTCACAAGGAGCTTTTGCTCAGGAATCTTACAGGCTTCAAAGCCATCAAGGCTCCCCGGAGGAGTTCGGGAGGAAATTTCCAATGCCAGATGAGGACAGAAAAAAAGGATGCTGTGTCCAGCTGTGGATTCTCTGGATCAAAAGTGCAGCCTGAAAGAGCATAGGGTTGTGACCTGCAGGGCATGACTGGGGGGTCTGGCTGCAGGGTTTACCACAGACCCCTCTACTGGGCAGCAAGACAGTGTCAGTCCTGGGCCAAGGCACCTCTTGAGCAGGTGTTGGGCTTGTCTGGTTATTCCTCAGAGCCTCCTCAGATTTCTGAGGAGCTGCAGCAGCTCACTGGTGGCCCTCACTACTGTGGCAACTCTCTAACCCTAACATGCTTTTTGCAGGATGATACCAAGAAATGTCCCCTGTCAGTCCCAGCAGATACTGAAGACAGACTTTGCCTCTCAAATGGTGAGTTCCAAAAACAAACTGAGGAACTGCCTTCTTATATAATGCTTGCAAGCTGACACTTGTGCAAAACCACCTGAAACTGCCTTCTTCCCCTCCCTGAGAGCAAGCCACAGTCACCATCCAGGAGAGGGCTTAAGCCCTGAACTGCCACTCACTCACAAATTACTTCTTTCCCATACGCTCAGTGGCAGAGGTGACAGTTCTGAGCTAGAGAGAATACAAGACAGAGGTCTTTTATTCCCGTTCCCTGGTCCTCAGAGCCATATTTCATTGTGCTCCCTGGTAGCAATTGGGAGTAAATGTGTTTCTTTCTCACTCAAGCATCCCCACTGAGGTGTGGCACTGCAAGCAAGTACTGAGTCCTGCTACCAGCTGTTGCACACCAGAGCAAATAAACCCTCTTGGCAGCAGCACCAGCACTTGTTTTTTCTCACCATGCAAAACCTCAGCATCTGTAAACAACCCAGAGCAGACCATTAATAGGGCAGGGCCAGATTTGGAGCAGACCGTCATATCAGACTAGTTTCAGGAGTATCAGAAGCAAATATTTTATATTACACTATAATGTTAGGTGGCTTTTTCAAATTTTTTAACCCCCACCTACCAAGAGCTTGTGCTCAAAGAGAGGTCCTGAGAACTTGTCATCTGTGTAAGACAACTTCATTTTGGAGTAGAAGGCATGACGTTTATTGCAAGTTTGCAGAAGGCAAATCCTTTAGAAAGCTTTCTCACAAAAGGTTCCTTCTCTCTCTGTTTCTAAAAAGGGAAAAAAAGGTATACCCCACTCCAATAAAACTATCATCTTCAAATTCCTGGCCCTCCTCTTTATGAAGCAGATGCAAAACCCATGCTATGAGATTTCTGACCCTGAAGCCAGTGAGGCCCTACTCTGATGCTCCCATCCTCTTGGAGCAAGTGTCACCTTCCACTGGCTGGCTGGCAGGGGGCAAGTACTAGCTCTAGGAGCATTGTTATTAGAGCTGGCTCCAGAGATGGCAGAGCTGGAACCATGTGTTTTCATTTCAGGCTGTGAAAGAGGCCAAGAAGGAGGAGCCCCTACTTCTCCTCTTGTACTTATACATCAGTAAAGCAGGGGCCATTAGAGCCCTATACAGCATTCACCGATCGCCTGACACAAGGCTGGGGCACAGTCAGACCACGAAGTGAAAATTGTTGTCATTGCCAGGTGGCCAAGTGGTATATCTGCCTCAGAGTTATCACAGAAACTACTGCAATATCAAAAATCTCTAAAAACGTTATTTCTGTGCCTTGTATGTTCCCACTCTCTAAGAAGAATCAGGGACTAGAATGTAAAAAACACCCAGCCCAAAACAGGAAAGGTGGTGGCCTTAGGGGGATGGCCACAGTTTTACAGTTTATGCAGTTGTTTCCCTAGTAACCACTTTGTTGTCTCTCAGTTTCTCCCCATTTGGTTTGAGTTGTTTCAACATACATCTCTGCACTGCACACAGATGAAAGACCACATAGTGCTCTGTTGTTCTTTTTAATTTTAAATCGATCTTTTGTTTTCTTTTTACTTGCAGCCAATGGAACAAAGAAAAGAAAGAAGGTGATATCACAGTCATTTACTCTGAGACGGAGCCTTACCAAAAGAAATTCTTCAGAACAGCTAGACTCGGGTGCCAAAATCACTCTGTTTGGCCAGCCTCTGGCACTTATCTGCGGGGAAGATGACACACTGCCCCAGCCAGTCCAGGTAAGGAGGTACTGCTATAGAGGAACTGTTTACAAGGGTCTGGAGTGTCAGGACAAGGAGGGAATGGCTTCAAACTGACAGAGAGCAGGGTTAGATTGGACATTGGGATGAAATTCTTGGTTGTGAGGGTAGTGAGGTCATCCAGAGAAGCTGTGGCTGCCCCATCCCTAGAAGTGCTCCAGGCCAGGTTGGGTGGGACTTGGAGCAACCTGGTCTAGTGGAAGGTGTTCCTGCCCATGGCAGAGGCTTAGAATGAGATGATCTTTAAGGTCCCTTTCAGCCCAAACCATTCTGTGATTCCGTGACACCTCTGACTTCTGTGTGAGGCAGGATACCCTGTACTTCTGCTGCATCACCAGGAGAGGAGTGATTTTGGTGTTTCCCCTACAGACACACCCCTGATAATCTCAGAACCCATCCCAGATGTAGAAAGGGTCAGGTCTGCAGGTTTTGTCCAGCCCATCCAAATTTCACTGGAAGTAACTTGGAATGTAGAGAACCCAGGACCAGGAATTGAAGACCTGGTTCTTAATATAAACATCTGTGATTTTAAAGAAGTAATTTAAATGAATTTTTCAGCAACATAAACTTCCAAGGATTTCAATATTTCCACAAAAAACAAGTATTCAGCTATGGACTGCCACAAACAAATATCTAAAGAGTATCTTCTGGATAAAAATGCTCTGGATAAAAACAGTTCTCCCACTGAACTGGCTTTCCCAATAGACATGCATTTATCTCTTCTAACTAGTATTTGCATGGCTTGTGAGAAAGGGGATGTGAACGAAGATTTAAGCCAGCCCTTGTTTCCTTCTGGAAGTAAGCAAGGATGACTCCACTAAAGTTAGTGGAATTAATCAGTTCAAAAAGAAGGTGGATTAAGGGAAAATCAGACTATTTCCCATGTAATCTACTTGGAGCAAGAACTAGATACTGAACTAATCAGAGTACAGTGTACCTCCAGGAAGTTTTTCTTCTATTTCTTAAGAAATGCTCACCTGCTAACTTCCTTCATCCAAGTAACTGTTCTTCCATTCCTGTCTGATTTTTTTCCCTGCAGGATCTCCTAGCCATATTGTATATGAAAGGACCTTCTACTGAAGGGATATTCAGAAAAGCTGCCAATGAGAAAGCACGAAAGGAGTTGAAGGAGGACCTAAACAAAGGCGGGAATGTTGATCTGAAAAGCAAATCTGTGCACCTGCTGGCAGTGGTTTTGAAGGTGAGTAATTCTGAACTACACCAGTGGGAGGACATTGCTAATATGCACAGGCCCAATCCAGTGCACCAAGCTGACCTAGGTAGGACTCTTGGCTAAAGCCAGAACAAAGTCAGACTTAATGCTTCAGGCTTAGGAAAGTTTGGCCTTTTCTGCCTGATTTTCAGTCCTACTTGTTGGGCTGCTGATTTCCTGCATGCCCACAGGAAACTCACTCTGTCCTCTTGCTCAGCATCCTCCCAGGGAGCAACAGTGAGATTTATGGGTGAAGAAAAAGCAACTGAAAGCTGGGTCCTGTTATTACACAAGTGCAAGTGCTCTTGTGCATTGCACTGCTCTGTCAGTACTGATGGTCAGGTAGCTCAAGTCAACCTGCCTTCTGGAGAGCCCATGTGACAGTAATGCTCTCTCTGTGCTCAGGGGTGGTGTCAGAGCTTCATCTAAATCTCTTGGCCTTGCAGGACTTTCTCCGAAATATTCCCTCCAAACTCCTGTCAGCTGACCTCTATGAGAAATGGATGCAAGCTCTAGAGAAGCCAAGCAAGCAAGAAAAAATTGAAGAATTGAAAGAGTAAGTTTCTCAACCAGGAAATTTCGCAACAAGCCCAAATGAAATGGAGTGGCTAGTAGAGGCCAACAACGTATTTTGAAATCAAGAGTCTCATTTAAAAGCCTGTCATTTATATCAGCTTGCTATTGCTTCATGGGCTTTGGTTTAGAGGGCTCCAGCAGCAGCACTTCCTGAAGTTACTTGAGATTGCTTTATGAAACCACCAATGCAGGAAGAGGGCAGAGGCTGCAGTGCCTCAGCTAACACCATCACAATGCTGTGGGACAGGCACTGACACGGAGCCATCACATCTGCTGGGGGTGGAGTTGGGCACATGGAGACCACCACTGTGTTTTGCTCTTTAGGAACAGTAGGTGTGGAGGCTGACTGGGAGTGCTCTGAAAGCCCCACAGCACAACCACAGGTGTTGGGAAGCCTCCAGTGATATCTCCTGACATCATCCCATCTGCCCAGGGACATGGGTTTCTGCAATGCTGCCTTTCAGTCAAGACCTTGTAATTCAAGGTCTCATAATTAACCACACGCTCAGCTGCAGCTGGGGATCTCTGCAAGACGCAGTGAGAACACACGTGCCCCTTTCTGGAGGAAGTGTTGTCGCTCCAAGTTTAATCGAGACTTGCTCAAATCCAGAAGCAGAGGCCACTGCACCATCGATTAACGTCACGTGTTGTTTGTGTTCATGCAGGGTGGCTGACAAGCTGCCGAGACCAAACCTCGTCTTGCTCAAGCACTTGCTGTCTCTGCTCCACCACATCAGCCAAAATGCCGAGACCAGCAGGATGGACTCCAGCAACCTGGCCATCTGCATTGGCCCAAATATGCTGAGCGCGGGGACGGACAACGCGCTGCCATTGGAAGTGCAGAAGGAGATGAATGACAAGGTGCGTTGAACTCACCCTGCAGCCGCTCCCTCTGGGGCAGCTTAGAGCCATCCATAGCGATCCCACTGCCACTGCAGAAGCCAAACACAACAGCACCCCTGGATGCTGGGGGTACCCCTCAGCTCAGGTGTCCCTCAGCCTGCGATGGGGTGGGCCAGGCTGCCCCTGGCCTCGCCTCCCCTGAGCAAAAGCAGCAGCTGCCCTGCAGCCCCCTAAGTCACAGCACAGCTCCTGCAGACTTTGCATGTGGAGGGCATTGTCACCCCTGGGCCCTCAGGCAGTGAGGCCAAAGCTGTGGCTGATGGTGTTTTGTCTGTATCGGGGCAGATCCATTCATCTACAGCACCAGGCCTCATCCCCCGTGGTGGACTCACCCTCGCACCTTAAGCCAGGATTTTGGCAGAAGTCACCCTGCTCTGTGCCATCCTTCCTACAGAGAAGCAGGCAGGATCAGGAAAGAGTCTTCAATATGTTTTCATCCCTCTTGACTGAAATGGGCTGTTTTCTGTGTGCAGGTGACAGTGTTGGTGGAGTTCCTCATAAACAACTGCTCGGAAATATTTGAGGAGGACATTGCCTTTCCTGCCTGTGCCTTGGCTGAGGAGTCACCAGAGCACACAGACAGCTCCACAGGTATGAGAAGCGACTGGGGATGTCACTGACTGGCGCTGCTGGGCCAAATTATTGAACTTGATATGGGAATATATCTGTGGAAACACAGATAGTGTTCAAAACTGTTGAAGTGCTCTTCTGAACTCTCTCTGTGTAGTTCTCTTTCATCCTCATCTGGTCAGCGAAAACTAATGTCTGCTTTCTCCCCACAGAGCAACTCTGTGCTGCTCACCAGAATGACTCTGCCTATGACAGCCCAGATCCTGAAGTGGAAGGCAGCCCCTGTACCTCTGAGATGGAGCCGGCCAAAGGGAGGAACGCTACCATGAGCAGAAGATACCCAACACACATCTCTGCCCCTTCACTGACTAATTTCAGAAATGACATCAGCACAATGGACAGGAGGTACTCGGAGTCAGACCTGTCCTTCCAGAACTGCCTTGATGACGCAATAAGGAAACAGAGGCTAAACAGAAGTGAGGACAATTTTCCAGTTCAGCAGAAGCAGCTATGGTTGGAGGCACTGGAGAAACGTCTTGCAGCCTTACCTTCACAATTATCAACTGACTCTCTACCCAAAACATCCTCCAGTTGCTCCCTGGAGAGCTCTGATGGCTCAGTTTTCACCAGCTCCCCAGTAGTTTCGCCCTCTAGTCCCAAAAAAACCATTTTAAATAGGCCGCAGTCCTTTTCCACCAAGGTCACCGAGGACTGCAGTACACCTAGCAGAGAGATCAAAAAACATTCCATGTCATTCTCTTTTGCAAACCACAGGAAAACACTAATAAAAGCCCAGAGTTGGGGGCTTGGAAAGAACATTTTTTTTCAGAGGGACAGTTTCACAAAGGAAGATCAGTTCTCCTGCAGAATTGTCCAGGAGGACAGTCGTAATAATGACAAACCGTTGCATGTGGAATATCAGCAAAGGCCCCGTTTCAGGTCAGTTGATGAAGTGTTCAGAGACGTGGACCAGAGAAACCCTGGAAGACCACCCTCTTATGAAGAGGCTGTTAAAAACTGCCTGGCCACTAAAGTTCCCTCCCACAATCTCACAGTTCAGACTCTGAGATTAGCGGTGTCAAACCAGGATGCTTTACTGCCTCATCCATGCAGCCACAGTGCACAGGACACAGCATATATGGATCTAAGGGATCTACGCAGTGCCAGAGTTTCCACAACAAAGGATTCTGATATGGAAACTGAAACTTTCAGCATCACTGTAGGAGTAAACTCCCGTGTGAATTTACCCGTGACCCCAGGAGTCTACCGGATGAGAGCCATGTCTGAGTCCTGTCAAAAGAACAAACTCAAGTACATGGCTCAGAGGTGCAGCCAGCCGGTTTTTGAGGTAGAGCAGATCCAGTATGCTAAGGAGTCCTATGTTTAAAAAGCCTATCCTTCCTCTTTGCACTGTACAAAGTAAATATTGTAAAAATAGACAACTTGCTAATCATTCATAGGACTTTACTTTCAAGAGACAAAGAATAAGCTAGCTCTACATGAACTTTTTTTTCTGAAGTGTCTGTCAGCTTGACATGTCACATCCTTTCACCACAAGAGTTGTTGCTGGTGAAGACCTGTGTATCATTATGTAAAAATGTAAGTTAGTATGGTGTACATAACCTGTTGTGTGGGAAGGGTAGTTAGCAGATCATAAACAGTGTTGTATTCATATTCCTGAAATGAATAAGAATTAAAATGTTGGCAGGTCCAAAACCTGTCTCACCATCTTTTTGTTTTCTGTATGGTCACAGACCCTGTACCATTTGTCATGTGTGTGTGTGTGTGCCGGGCTGATGCAGTGCTTTTCTGATTCTCTGCATTAAAAAGTGGGCTGGCAGTTACCCTGATAGGGAAAGAGCTGTTCTGTTATCTAGGCCACTTCAGCACTCTTCCATAAACCCCCTGTACCTGCTGCCATTCCATCTTCCTGCTTGCTGGTGATAAGAATGATCTGACCAATAATCAGCATTAGTGTTGTACACTGAGCCTGGGGTTAGAGCCCCGTGAGGTCGTTACGGGAATGTATCAAGTAACCCTCAGGTGTCCTGAGGTGCTTTTAGACTAAATAAACTGGAAAGGCAAAGAGAGGAAGGAAGGAAGGAAGGAAGGAAGGAAGGAAGGAAGGAAGGAAGGAAGGAAGGAAGGAAAGTAAAAGAAAGAAAGAAAGAAAGAAAGAAAGAAAGAAAGAAAGAAAGAAAGAAAGAAAGAAAGAAAGAAAGAAAGGAAGAAAGAAAGAAAGAAAGGAAGAAAGAAAGAAAGAAAGAAAGAAAGAAAGAAAGAAAGAAAGAAAGAAAGAAAAGAAAGCATATCTTCAGGTTTGCTTTTCTGAGGAGAACAAAAAACAAAAAACAAAAACTCCAATAAGGAAATATTCTGGATTCCAGCTTTAAATAATTAAAGCTCATTAAAAAAAAAAAAAAAGGACAAAAATGAAAATACTAGGTGGTGTCCTTATAACCTTGTAAAAATGACTGGAGGTGCAATGTGTTTTTATGGCTCAGCATAGCCTTACACCAGGAGCAGGGAGACTTTCTTCTCCTGTGTAACTTCACTACAATAAAACATTTCTCTGCATGAATGTTTAGCTGTCCATTGTCAGTTTTTAAAACATCCAGGCCCTACACATACTGTACCTACTTTTATACTATTCTACAGGTACTGCAGGTCTGCTTGAATGATGTGGCATAGCTGAGTAGCAGAAAGCAAAGTGAATGACCAGCAGTATCACTGCTGTTGTAAGAAGCTGAAGGCTACAAACCCCTCTCTGTCAGGAGAACAACTTCTGTTGTTACAACCACATAACAGCAGTTAAGCTGCACAGAGGTGATGCTGCTCCAAAAGTGAAACACATTAAAAATGGCACACCATCTTCTCAGGAATTATGTTTTCCAGGTATGGGTGTTCCCAGGACACAGAGAAATGGGAAGGAGGGTGCTGGACCTGAGAAGAAATGATATGAGAAGGACCATATTTGTAGGCTGCCACTAGAGAAAACATCAGTTCTCTTGGCCTCCCAAACAGGCACTCTGCTTCCAAGCAAGCTGAATGAGGGCTCTGATGCAAAAGGTGTTTACCTTTTTACAGAATCTGCATCTCC
Organism: Machaerirhynchus nigripectus; assembly: GCA_013397975.1. Lineage (NCBI taxonomy): Eukaryota > Metazoa > Chordata > Aves > Passeriformes > Dicruridae > Machaerirhynchus > Machaerirhynchus nigripectus. The sequence continues at coordinate 289,396 of VZRQ01003116.1, read as the reverse complement.
TGGGTCACAGAATCAGTGAGGCTTGAGGTCCTCCTGTCCAAACCCAGGGTCGGATAAAAGAGGTTGCCCAGTATCATGTTCAGACAGTTTTTGAATATTTCCACAGATGGAGGCTCTGCAACATCTCTGGGCAATCTATTCCTGTGTTTAACCAGCCTCACACTGAATAAGTGTCTACTTGCATTCAGATGGAATTTGGTTGTATTTTAATTTTTGCCTATTGCCTCTTGTGTTAAGTGGAATTATATTTTTCTTGTTTAAAAAACACAGGCATCTTACCCTCGTACCAGAAGAAGTTTGAAGACATAATCCATGTGCAGTGAAAAGGCTCAGAAGCCATAAAAAAGAAAACACAAACCTTGAAATGTAATCAAGAAACAAGACAGCTCCTTTGTTAAGTGACTCATTCTTTTTAGACTGTGAGAAGACTAAGTCTCCCAAGAAGATTCCTGGCCTGTTAACACACCAGAAAACCCAGGGAAAATAAGCACGGTCACCTCACCAGAGATGAGGAAAGTCTCTCTTTAGATCTAAGGTGTCCTAAGGCATATATGACAATCCCACTCAGAAAGTTTACCTGGGCTTGAATATTCAATATAGACGAGTCTAAATCTTCCAGCTCCTGAATAAGAAAGAACATTTGGAAAAGACAGTTTTCAAAAGGAAGAGAGAAAAGCTCTACACATTCTTAACAAAAAAGGGGTAAGGTGAAGGAGTTGTATGAAAGAGAGGCTTCATCCCCCTCATCCTGCTCTTGCATTTTTTCAAGTCCAGGAAACACCATGATTAAAAAAAATCTGAATGCAAACAGACCCCAAAAGATATTTACCTCCTTACTGACAGATAGCTTTTGACTTCTTCATCCCTTCAGACATGACTGTTTAGTCAGCATTATTTTCATGTCGTGTCTCTTCACAGAAGTGATTTTTCCTCTATACAGGCAGATAAGAGACCTCAAAAGACTAGATTGACACAGGAAGTAGAGAACTTTGCTTAAGCATTTACTCATCTGCCTTTGGCTCAGAAAACCATTTCATCATACTACCAGTCCACCCTACCACATTCTAAGATCCAGACCAACTACCCTGGACTCTGAGAGTTAGGCCCTTTAACTCCTATATCCAACAAGTGGATTATCTGCTTTACAAGCACCTTGTCATAGCTGCCTTTGACTCCTCAGCCAGAAAGATCAAACACCCATTTACAACTGGGTCAGCTGGAGATGGATTTAGGCACAAGAGTTGAATGATGACAGGCAGCCTTCTACTCTCCACAAGTTTCTCCATCATCAGAATTGCACCACTTGCTTCACACACATAATTTTCTAATTAAATTTCATGAACACACTCCAAACATATTGGGCAGGTAGGACTGGAAGAGAGAAAAAAAGCAATATTAAAGCAGAAAATCTAAGCCACTGCATTGTAAGGCAATGCTGGAATTAAGGCTGGTGATGCAGCTTGAATTCGGTTCCTTATGTTTGCATCCTGCTGTTTTCAAACACATGGCTCACTCTATTCTTCCCCATAGGATGTACCTGCACTGGTAAGGAACCAAGGTTGTGCAGCAGAGGAGAAAATTTTAATTCTGGCATTCCACAGTATAGTTTGCCTATTAGGCATCCCTCATTAAGACACATATCTATGTTTGGACACATATCTTTGCCAGGATTTGAACGAGCAAACAGAAGAACAAAGGAGTTCCTCATGGAATAACTCCTTCCTTAACCATGTTGTGCACCAGGAAGTTGCAAACTTGACCTCTGCCATTTGAATTAGGATGGACGCTTATAGCAAAAGGATATTGTCATCAGCTCTATGGCCAAGCATTAGTGAAGACTGAGAGAAACATCATGCCTGCAGGTTTCACACACAATCAGACTGCAGGCATTCAAACACTCAGGTGCAGACTGCAGATGTAGACACATGCATTTATTTATCTGTATGCAAGCACTTATGTAAGCCTGTGCCTTATCTGTACAGTCTGCAGAAAATAAGGATTAGGCTCTCTATGTCTCATTTCTCTGGACTGCTGGGACTGAGCTGAGTGCAGGTGGAACACAGTTGTCTGAAAGAAGGTGTCCTTTCAAGTCAGTTGGATATCTTAGGGTCATAGGAGTTTTCTAAGGCATCAAAAGTGGATACAATTCCAGACATTTAGGTTGTAAAATCCTTCCCCAAAATCTTCTCTGACTGGATGTAAGCTTAGACTTCCACCTTACATATACATGATACATTTAGATACCTTGAATGTAGGTCTCTATAATCTAGGGCTGACTTTTTTACTGCCACCAGAGAAATAGTAACACTTGGGATTTTAGGCACCATCTATGCCTTCAAAAGAAGCATTCTTGAGCAGGTATAGGCCCTTCTGCTTGCCCCCCCTCCAGAGTCTGGGGCTTTTTGCTCCATGCCACCACAGAAGACCCTGAATCAGACCTTTATCTTCTCCACTTCTGACTCCTTATCTCTGCCTCATTTTTATTCCCTCTCCATTACCAGCCTCCATTTCTGACCTCATCCAGATATTTCTCTTTTAATTGAACAAGTCCCAACCTTTGACTTGCTCTCAAAGTCCCAATTTCATTTCTTCTCCATCCCTAGACCCACTTCTCTCAGTCAGCCAATTTCACTTTTCCCCTTCCAATTCTTCCACATTTTCCCCTCTTATCTGCACTGATTGTTATTGCAAAAAGCCCCATCAAAACTCATCTAGTCTCAGTCCCACCCACATGCCCCACCTTGTTTTAGTCTCTGCAAGTACAGAGAATCAAAAAAAGAGAAAAAACACTCTGCAAGCTGCAAGAAAAAAATACAGAATTCATAAAGTCCAGTGATGATCTCTATTCACAGCTGTAATCATGGAAAGCCTCAGGATGAACCTTCCATGGACAGAGGTCCTTGATTTTTTGGGATTTCAGCATTGGTCTGCACATCTCTTGTTGTGTGGAAATACAGGCTGTCAGCTATGATGGAAGGAGATTTGGAGCTAAGTTAAGGTGAAATAAGGAGTCAAAATAAGCCATTTCCCTGTGTGTCATGAAAGCAATTCACAGGCTATGGTGTAAGGGATATTTTTGGTAATTTGCTCATGTTCTCTGAGAAAAGGCATTGTCAGTAAATTTTTTTCTGCCTCTGCAAGCAAGGTCTTGGGGCAGAAACCTTCTCACCTGTCTGACCTCTTCTCAAAGCTGTTATCTGAAGGGCACTTATTTCTGGGAACTGTGAAAACTAAAGAGATAATGACTCCTTCACCCATGAGGAAAAACAACTTCTGGACACCTAGCAATGATGCACAAGAGAATTGTTACTGCCGTGGTCCCTCTCTGTGATAGCTGCCTCAACATAACCCAAGAAAGCCCTTCACCACACACAGTCACAGAACAGAACTGCTGCTCTACGTAAGATCTTTCTTCTGTATCTTCCTCCCATGATTGCTGCCTGTGTAACCCAGGCACAAGATGCAACACTGATGCGATGTTTGCTGGTACAAATCCATGGCAAAAATATTAGTGGATGGAATCACACCAACCTTGTTGCCCACACTTTGTATTTCACATTTACTTCTTTACAATACAGAGAGCTGGTTTTCCTTTTGTGTGTGTGCATCTGGCTCTTCAGAGTTCCTTATACTGTATCTAGTTTGATGAAATAGGATTTGAAGTCTTCTTTGGACATCGTGTAACCAGTGGACAAGACTGCATACCCTACATTGACAGGTAGTACTAGGGAAGGTAGAGCATCCTGTTGGTCACCCAGAACTCTGTTGCTTTTGGGATTGAGCCACTCTGTAGGATGTGACTGCGCTCCACAATTCTGACACTTAAAATAAAGCCAAGAACTTTGGAGGTTTTTCTGTAATGGGATTGTATCTCTTCGGCCTTTTGCCTAGAACTAGATCTCTAATTTTTTGTAACAATAAAGCAAAAATGGATAGCTTGAGGATTCTGCTTGGGTTATGTATACTTTAATGTTAAAAAGCTAATATTGATGTTAGAAGTTAATAATAAAATTACTGCTTCATAGCTCAGTTATGTATTCTAGGGAGTTCCACACAGATGGTTTTTACATAATGCTCCCTCTTGCAATATTGCTATCAAATGTCTCCAACTACAGCATGAAGAAGTATCACAGCTGATAAAAATCCCATCTGTGTTTTTTATCTGGGAATAGGAGTTCTTATTTCTGTACTACCTGTTCTGATTTTGGTGCTGATACATCACAGGAGGTTTGCTGCAGCACCATACCAGTTATTCCCAGGCTGACTCATTCCTTGTTCATAAACTGCAAGTGACAATTTCAGTGTCCCATCGTACCCAGGCAGGTCTCTTAACCTGAGAAGAGAATATTACTTTTATCACAGTGAGGCCACTTGGCTGTCACAGGGATGAACTCTGGACAAATAAGAACATCATGCTACCCTGGTAGCATGAGTCAGACCACAGTGAGTGTGGCTATCTTGTGTTTCCAGGAGGATATTTTCTGACTACAGGAAAAGGAAACCCACCTTGGGCAGGCGTTCTGGTTACATTTTTCTCTGAATTTTGTTAGCAGTCAATCCTTATCACATGTGTCATCAGAACAGAGTGAAAACTTCAGAGGAACTTCTGAAAGCTAAAAATTCAGAAGAGGGAGCAACTTTTAAAATAAAAAGTCTGACAATGAGAGAGAGAAATATCTATGGGAAAAGGGCAACCACTCTTGGAGAAGTGATATAATCCTCATATGGGCAGCTGACTGTCATATATGTAGCTGTCTGCAAGTCTCTGTGGATGCTAGGTAAACAATTGTTTTTTCTGTCTCTCTGTTACTCAGAAATGCTAATTATCTAATAATATTTTTTCTATAAATACACTGATTTTATTGTTTTCATAATTTTACCATTTTTTACCAATTTATTTACTATTTATTTACCAATAATTTATTGTTTTACCATTCACTGTGATAAATTGATCAACTAATATCTCACTTCAGTGTGAAACCTATTCCAAATTCTACCTGTTTTTCTACTAAGGGAGAGGAAACCACAGATTATTGTCTATTTCTAACCTGAGGTGTCAGCACGTAAGTCTGAACAAATGTTTCACAAATTCTAAACACCGTTGACTCCGTTGATCTCTGCTTCCTCTGCTAGGTAATAATATGAAAAGGTTTCTATGAAGGGTTTCACACTTTCTAAACAAAACCTGCTCTTCAGCCAACAAGTCTATTTACAGAACTGATCCAACGGCTGCTCAAAACTCTTCCTTCCTACAACCCACAAACCTCCCACCAACTTCCTCGACAGATGCAACAGTCCATATTCAAGCCCTGCACCTTCCATATCCCACAGGCTATGCTGAAAATTACAAAACTGTATTTGAACAAAAATTTAAAGCCAAGTCCAAGCAGTTTTCCAGTCAGGTGATCAGAGAAGATGCTCTTACAATACAAATTAGGGATTTTTCTGTTCTTCCACATACTTGCTGCACAGTCTTGGGCCACACAGTTCTCTCTCCATCATAAAGCTATGACCTCACACAGCAAGTGCACCTGTGCAGCTGTGCCCACGATACACCAACCAGATTTCTTCAGCACAACTGGTGACCAGGTGAGAAAGCAACCACAGTGTCATTCAACAACTTCGCAGGGCACACTGAGGAGTACACAATGTTACACGATATAGTACAGAGATGCACACCCATCTTGTGAGCTACAGACACCAGAAGACATGGCACTTGAGAAGTCCTTAGGTGTGAGAAAGAGTAGAGCAGCCACTAGTTCTCCATAGGTCATCAGGGAGGATGATCTTGAGGTAAAGACCAGACACTTGTAGTTAGGGTATTCAAAATCCAGGTCTGCTTTTTCCAAAAGGCCTCCTACCCAGTGCAGTTTTGGACTGTGCAGTTTATCTGAAATTAAGCACAGATGATACTGATCTGCCTCCCAGAGATGTGACAAAGGGCAATTTATATAGGTGGACAAACACCAAGACTATAGTGAAGGAGCAATAGAAGCAGATCAGACTTGTTTCTTACTCTGCAAGTTTAGTGCAGTTGAACAACTGCTCTCAATACAGGGAGAGGGAAAATAAGGCAGAGCTTCCTGGGGCAAAAGGATGGAGCGGCAGAGCCCAGTTCAAGGCAGGGAGAGGTAAGACAGGGCTGGAGCAGGATAGCAGCACACAGTCTAATTGAGGTTAAATAGGAAGGTCACCAACAATTGGTATTCCATTTGGCAGTGTAATGAATGATAGTTTAAAATTCAGTGTGCTCCACCCTCTAAGGTGCTCTATCACCCCTCCATAATATTTTCTAGTCAGTGTCTCTGAAAGTATGTGGTGGCAAAAGGCAAGAATGCAGCCCCAAGAGCAGGTTTGTACCACTGAAAAACAAAGCTTGGGGGGAACATGGAGGGAAGGCAACCTAGGGAAAATGGTGCTGAGAATCAGAGGTGAAGTGGTAGGGGGAAACAGCACTGTAAATTTTGGCTGGAAACCATGATTAATAAAGTCCGGTTTTTCACTAGTGTTGGAGAAATTAAGGTCTTGAGAACTGAAACTTTTCAGCCCTGCCCAACCCCACAAACGCAGAACTGCTGCTGTAAAGAAAAGGAAGTTTAATGATTTGGGTTGAAGATATGAGTGATAAGATCTCCACTTTTTCTATTCACGTTTACATATCGGTATTAGCAACCCTTACTAAAAAAATATTGATTTCCTCAGCAGAACTCAAGTTTAGCTCCAGTATTTATTTTTCCTTCTATGTCTCTCATCTGTCAAAACTCTCAGGTTGGCACATTATATTTTTTAAAGCTAAGTGTTTCCCTGTTCGGACCAGGCCTGTTTATCTTTGATGCACTGAGCCCAGCACCTACTAACAGCAGCCAAGACACCATCTGTGGTCTGGCAGACACCAGTGATACAATAGCGACACAGTATTGCTAATTCTCTTTGATCACATCACTGCAGCACGTTGAAAGGCTTCAGGGCACTCCTATTAATTGTTCTCTCACAGCACCAGGACAAATAGTACATATACACTTCACCTGGGCTCTGTGATTCTTTCATCTTTTTCAGTTGCACTGATAGCTCACCTCATTTGTTTTGTGTTTTTTTTGTATTTCCATCAGACATCTCAGGGCATTGATTAGCAGCAGCATGATGATTTTGGGGATTTTCAAGGCTACTCCAAGCATTTCCACCCCTGTAGATTTTCAAAAGCTGTCAGGAGAAGCCCCTGACCAATCTGATCTATCTTTGAATTTCTCCTGGCTTAGGCAAGAGGATTACACTAGAGACCTCCAGAGTCCTTTTCAGTCTAGATTGCTCTGTGATTCTTTGATGTCTACTTGAAAGCAGTGGCATTTTGGCCTCAAATAGAGTTACTTCCAAGACTGGGAGATCCACGCCTTTAACTGCAGGCTCAAGGGGGTAAGAATCACAGATTAAAATTCCATCTCAGGACCATGGAGAACCAAATCTAAACCAAATTTCATATAATTACACAGTTTTACACCAGGGAAGCATTCCTGTGATTTTATAAGCAGCCATGGTCCTCCTCCAGACAGAGAAAATGCTCTTGGAAGGTATTATGTCCTTCCCTGTCCTTCCTTGACAATTAAACATTGCCTACATCCATAAACCTCCTTCCTTTCTTAATTATGAAATGCTGCAGAACATTCAGATGGTGGAAACTGGACTCGGCTAGTCTGCTCATCATTGTGTTGTATAATGCACTGTGGCACAAGGTCTCTCAATCTAGCAACATCCAAGCTAGGGCCCCAGGAAGACCCAGGCTCAGCACTGTAGATCCTTTATAATGTATTTCAAGGTGTCATTCACTAGTTACAGAATTCATCCCAAGTGCTGCAGGAAATAGTGGGTGTACATCTTCTGTTACTACACAGACACCTTCACATTTGCTTTGCTGTGAATAAACTTGTTTCACATCCAAAAAAAGAAAGCCAAGGGCATGCCATAAGGCATGGTACAACGCCAGGAAATTCTCATGAAAACAAACAAACAAAAAAGTATGTTCTGGCTCTAAGGCTTTTTAACAGACCCACAGCAAACCTGGAAGGAGATAAAGCCCTTGCTCTGCAGCTTTCAAGTCAACTGAAGGCACTTCAAAAGACCTTTCTTAGCTGCCATATGGGATACGGGCTGATTCATTCCTTCCTAGGTAGGCCCATTTCCCAGGCAATACTTCAGGCACTGCTATCGTACACGTCCAAGAAAATCCTCCAAAGAATATGTGAAACAGTCATTGCTACTGTAAAATCCAGAGAGCAACTAATGGCAGATTTCTGATTACAATCGAAGTGTTTTTGGATCCTGCTCCACTCAGTCTTGTGATGACACAAAATATTCCAGAACTCACCAGGTATTTTTAGCAAAAAAAAAACCCAAACAACAAAACCAACATAAAAGGGCCCAAGGGAAAAAAGCTGAGTTTTTTTCTGGGCATAACTTCGTCACTTAAAAACCTGCAGAGACCTTTGCACTGAACTGGTAACTCAGGAGGTAGCAATGTTTCACAGAGATAAGGAGGACAGTCGCTGCCATTCAACCAGTGAACATATTAGGTCAATGAGAAATTCTCCCAAAAAGTGAGACACCGGCTGGGGCCAGCTTAACAAAATGAACCTGTGATGCAACACCTTCATCTTCACAGGATTTGTGGGCAGTAGGTAACAGGCAGCTCCTCAGTAATCCTTGCTCCAGTGGTTACAGGCCGTCTTCTCGTTGTCCTTCTATCCAGTCCATCCCAGCCAAATTTCCAGGGTTGTTCAGCAAGCACACTCTGGACAGGTATAGACTGACATTTTTAAGGCCATGCTGCAGCTGTTTCTCGTGTGAACAGAAATACCATATCCCTAACAATCCTGGTAAGGTCTACCCAGATTTCAAGTTCCCAGTCTAAAAGTAGTATAGCCAACTATATAGTCAAACTTAAATTTTCAGAAAATATGAGTCAAATTTCCAAAATCAAAGGATTTTAGTGGTTTTGGTCAAATTTAAGGACCATAGTTCTCTGGCTTGGCTGGACCGAGAACCCATTCATTAACTTTGCTTGCCCAGACACAAGCAAATATTGAAGGACGGCTCTCTCCTCCTACCCCAGTGACACTTGCACTGTACTTCTGCAGGCCCATATCCACTTGTCCCACCACCCAGCTAGCAGCAGTGTAGTCAACACAATTCCCATTCCTCTATTGACTCTGCAAGCTGCCCAATAATGAATTACAAAAACATTCTTTTTTCCCCCTTGCCTCCCATACCTGGCTTTTTGGTAGGATTTTTTTTAGTATGGGGTAGGTATTTTTAATTTGTTTTTCAAATAGTTTCTCCTGCTCCACAGCTTCCCCCATGCCTTTGAGGCCTCCAGTGAAGTACTCTATGCTGTTTGCAGTTTTTTGCCTGGGACTGTCTACTCGGGACTCTGCAGCAGTAACTCAGATGTCTGAGCTGAAATAAACAGAACTTAACAAGTGAATTGCATTTAAACCAAAGGTTTCAGAAACAAAGGGCATGGGATATTTTATATGCTAAATCTTGCTAAAATAATCAAGGTGTATCCCTACCCACATAGGTTAAAAGAAAAGGCTATCACTGAAACAGTAAACCTTCAATGCTTTTATGCTTCTCTTAATGGAAAATTTTTCCAGAAGCTGAAAACACGTCCTCATGATTTGCCCTGGCAGGGAGTGCAGCTGATCATGGGTGGGATGGCATACTGAGGACTCATCTCATCTTCTATCTGTCATCACAGGACACCTTTACCATATCCAAATCTCCAGCTTGTGTGGAAAACACAAATTTGGAGTGCAGCTGCTCGAGCCGGTACTTCCAGGACGCCGGTACTTCCAGGACACCGGTACTTAAGCCACCAGCACGCCATCCAAGAGGGTTTCGCGACCCCCCAGGCAACCTTCTCACGCCAGTGCCAGCGCAGATCGGGTTAAGCCACCTCGCGTTTCCCTGGAAAGCTGCGAGTCCCTGGGGAGTTTGTCCGGAGGCGGCGGGAGGACAGTGACACCTCGCGGTCCGACGCTCTCATTGCATCGGCCAGGGCAGGCCCTGCAGCGCTACCAAGCACGAACCCGCTGTGGGTCACGGTGATGCTTTCCCAGGGCCCGGCGGGCCGGCACGTCCCGAGGCTTTGGCTTCGTCCCGGCGGGAACAGCTCCGTGAGGGGAAGGCCGCGCACAGTGAAGGGAAGGAGCCGGGGTGACCTGACCGCGGCATTCCAGTACCTGAGAGCCGACAAGAGAGCTGGAGAGGGGCTTTTTACAAGGGCATGTAGTGACAGGACAAGGGGGAATGCATTCAAACTGGAAGAGGGTAGATTTAGATTAGATTTTAGGAAGACATTGTTTGCTGGGAGGGTGGTGAGGCGCTGTAGCAGGTTGCCCAGAGAGGCTGTGAATTTCCCACTCTGAAAGTGTTCGAGGTCGGGCTGGATGGGGCTTTGAGCACCCTGGTCTAGTGGGAGGTGTCCCTGCCCATGGATAATCCTTAAGGTGCCTCCTAGCCCGAGCCATTCCGTGACCCCCAGCGGCCCGCGGCCACCCGCTCGCGCATGCGCCGCGCGTTGCCCGGGAGACGGACGCCGTTACCGCTCCCTCGGGGCGCGCCCGCCCCGCACGAAGCCGGAGTCGGAGCCGCCGCACGGAGCCCACCATGGTGCCCACCATGGTGCCCATCCGAGCGCCCGAGCTGGACGTGCCCTACAGCTTCTGCAGCCAGCCCCGCTCCCTGCACCCGCGCCCCAAGTACCGAGAGCAGGCCAACGCCGCCGAGACGTGAGTGCCGGTGTCCGGCGGGGCGCGCCGCCCGCCCTGGGCCGCTGCCCCGCTGCCCTCCGTGCCTTTCCCCTCGGCCCAGCTCCCTGTCGGCCTTTCCCGGGAAGCGCAGCCCCCGCCGCCCTGCCTTTCTCCCGCTGTCCGGGGGGACGCCGCACGCCGCGGCCCGGAGCCCGTGCCCGGCGTGCGGAGCCGCAACCGGCGCTGTCTGTGCTGTGCCACAGGGAGAAGGGCCCGCGGCGCTACGGCAACATCATGATCGACCCGAGAGTGGTGCGCGGAAACGCTTTGTCCCTTCGCCTCCTGCCGGAGGTATGGGGGTTTTTTAATGTGGATCATACCACAGTTTTGTTGGAAAGTCATATGTAGGGCAGCAAAGCTGTTCCTCGTTTCTGATTTTAACTTCAATGTTTCACGTAGTCACAGGCTCTCCAGTTAAACTAGCCTGTGACTCTTTCCAGCTCTTCTCTAAAGCACTTGGCTTCATGTGAACTTCTGCAGTTCTGATTTTTTCCCTCCCATTAAGTACTTGATTCCTTTATTTTCCTTCTCCATTTCTTTAGACTAATGGTCCTGAGCACAAGTCGTTAGTGGATAATCTGTTATCATACACAAGGTGTCATCAGGGAGAATTGCAGCTCCTGGGAAACTTGAGTCGTGGGGTAGACTTTGGTTTATCCTACCACAGAAGCAGAGCTAAATGGTCCAGCTGTATGCAAAAGCTGCTTGTGAGGATGCCAAAGTATTTTGTTTGTATTACTGCTACATCCTGATAGAATAGTAAATCACAGAATCTTAGAATGATTTGGGTTGAAAGGGACCTTGAAGATCATCTAGTTCCAACCCCCTGGCATGGGCAGGGACACCTTCCACTGGTCCAGGTTGCTTGGGGTCCCACCCAAAGGTGATACTTTGTTTTCAGAGAATATTTCTACATAGATAATTTGATCATATATGAATTTAAAGCAGTCTGGTTTTAAAAGCTACTGTTTGAAAATAGCTTTGTGTTGTTCAAAAGCTCTTTCTTATAGTGAATTTTATGTAAGTTTTGTTTAAGAAGTTCAAAACTGATGTTTATCTCAATCCATAAGTAGAGTATTGAATTTAAAAGTTATTAGGAGTTTCTTTTGCTTCATCAGCAACAATTGGTCCTATAATTTTTATCTAGCAAACAATTCTGTTCATAATATGGTAACTGGACTTAAGTCCATTTGACCTCTCAAAATTTGAAAACTCTCACTTGTTGGAAAAAAACACACCATTTTAATACACTTTATCTTACAAAGTTCTGTATACAACATTTACTTTCAAATAACTAATTAATTAATTAATTACTCTTAGCGTGAGATGCCATTACTATGTGCCTGTAGGCAGCTAGCATAACTTAGTAATTTCATGCCATACAGTCTTTAAGTCAACTGAAGATATAGGGCCAGGACCCAGGAAAGTAAATCCAAAGTACTGGATAGCTAGCGTTAAAATCAAAGAGCAACCTTCATTTTTCTATAGAGGCAATTGAGTATCATTTTCAAGTACAAAGTGTATTCTGGTTTGTGGGTGTTTTTCTTCTTCACCCCTGCTCAGAGTACCCAGCCCAGTACCCCTGAAGTTAAAAAGCAGAAGAAAGCACAGAAAAAATTACAGGCCAGAAAGCTTACACAAGAGCAAATCCGACCAGGAACGCCAGAGCCTGTGGAAGGCAGAGAACATGTTCACGTGCAGACAGGTAAAAGGCTGCCTTTTTTTTATATCTGTCTGAAAATAAAAGCTTGCTGATCTACATTCACTTGCTAAATTGGTGATGAAGTTGATAGAATCACACAAGAATAAGTTTAAAATCATAGAATGCTGGAATCAGAGGTTCTAAACTTGTCTAATTAGTGACATTTTCCCAGAAGGTCTGTTTTTCAGTGTATATTCTTGAACATTAGTCAAGACTTCTTCATTTATTCTTTCCATTTTCAGTATAATCAGAGATGTTTCATATATGCTTAAAATTGAGGGTTTTAAAACTTTTGCTTAAGGTGAACTACTGATCTATGCTACAAACTGACCTATGTTTAGAGAGGACTTTTTTTTAACTTTATAGAAAACGTTTTATTGCACTCTTTGGATATAATTCAGAATGTAGAGTCATCAGAAACAGTTGAGAGCTAAAATAGACAAAATCCCACTTTAAGTATTCATTGAGCTTTTGTTTCTAGAACTCTATTTGGAAGAGATTAGTGATCGGATAATAGAGGTTGATGGAGAGTGTCAAACAGATGAATTTTTGGACAGACCACCCACTCCACTCTTCATACCAGCCAAAACAGGAAAAGATGTGGCCACACAAATAGAAGAAGGAGAGGTATGAAGTCAGGTCCACAAGCGCTGTCAAAATATATCTCCCATACAAAGCACATTTTTGATCTAAAATTGAAGTAGAAACAGAAAGGAACTAATCCTCACAGAACATGCAAAAAAACCCCAAACCCAACTCATCAAAGTCTGCTTTGAGGTTAAGTGTAAAATTAAAGAAGGTATGTCTCCATGTGCACTGGTTCTGCTGCTTTCAGCTAAGAGCTACAGTACTGAGAAATGCTCTCTTCTGTAAAACATGTGCAGCCCAAGAAGGGACTGGAAACACAGAAATATGGTCCAGGCAAGTGCTCAGCTTCTCCCTGGCAGTCCCCACAGGGGCTGTGGGAAGGCGTGTGGTGTCTCACTCCAGCCCACTCACCACTTAGCCCCTGGCAGCATTCATGATTCTCTTCACCTTAGCTGACACTGGTCCCCCACCTGCATTTACCCAGCCTAACTTCAGTACAAGGGCTTTGTTCATCCTCCTTTTCTCCTTGCCAATCCTTATTAAGAGTAACTGTAATCAAGGGACATTTATCTCTGTTTCTCTGACTCCCATCCTCAGTTGTTTGACTTTGACATTGAAGTTAAGCCAATCCTGGAAGTGTTGATTGGGAAAACAGTTGAGCAGGCTTTACTGGAAGTCATGGAAGAAGAAGAGCTGGCCCAGCTGTGGTCACATCAGCGTGCCTTCGCAGAGCTGCGTAATGCAGAGTTTGCTGAATTGCAGCGCTTGGAAGAGCAGGACAGGAGAATCCGAGAGGAGAAGGTAGGACTTCCTAAGGGCAAGGCCTTTCTGAATGCTGTCAGAAGGGAGAAAAACATTTCCAGTACTGAATGACAAGCTGTGATATAAGCTGGGTATGCCCAAGAGGGTACTGTCAGCTTTGATATACCTTAAAGCATTTTGGTGACATACAGCTGCACTCTGCCACTGCTCTCATACAAAAGCACCACACTGTTGTGCTTATTTGGAGCAGTCATGCTGGTGTAGTTGGACACCCAGTCAAAAGGCCAAACCCAACAGCATTTTCTTCTGTACCTGGTGCAGCTGTTTCTTAAGCCTTTTAATTATAATTGCTGAACAAATAGAGTGCTTGGAAGTAAGAGAGACACCTCCTAGTCTTTCACACCCTATGCATGCACTACTTTGTGTGCACATGGACATCTCAAAATCGCCAAGTATTATGCTATATTAATAATATTTAGTAAATAAGAATGAACAGAAAAGGCAAGACTTAATTACTTACTATTCACCAGCTTTGTATAACTGTGTTTTCTAACGTTTTCCTGAACCAGTTTGAGTTTTAATCTTTTTGTACATGAAATAGGATATAATATTGGAAGATGAAAAGTTTGGGAAATACTTATCCAACTTCATTGCATTCCAAGGCCAACAACCAGCTCAATCTGCAATAATAAAGCAGAAAGTCATAAGATTAATATGTACTAAGGCATCAGAGAAGGGTTTCACTTGGCCAGCTATGATGCCCTTATTTTATAGACTTGCCATAATCAGAAAAGGAATACTAGAGAAATGTGTTTCCCTGTAATTTGGGGGTATTTTAATACGCCATAGATTAGGTACAAGCTTGCTTTTAAGCATTCTTTAAATGAGGAATTTTAGTGAAAGTTAGAGGCTGTGAATACCAGATAGAGATCATAACTACTTGTACTTTTGACTATCTTTGCTATTTTTGAGACACACACAGTGATAATTCTTCAAAGTCTAGATCAAAGGAGTCACAGCTAAAGGCCTCTAAGTTTTACATGCATAATTGCCTTGACAGGAACGTCGTAGACTCGAGCACCTGGAAAAGCTGCGGAAACAGAAAGAGACTGCAGAGAAAGTTGCAGCTCGTGCATTCGCTCAGCGTTACCTGGCTGACCTCATTCCCTCAGTCTTCAACAATCTTCATGACCGTGGATTTTTTTATGACCCTATAGAAAGAGGTTTGTTTTGTTTTTTCTTTTTAAATATGTGAGCAAAGTAATATAAAGTTCAAAACAACCATGAAACATAGCATATTGCCTTATTATTTAGAATAATGTCATAAGACTTTATTAATATACATTTGTAGCTGAACTCATAGTTTTAACACAAGCAAATGTTATTGGTCATCTCTACAAATAGTGAAAAATAAGCAAGAGCTGACTGTGTGACCATGGGAAGAGCTGCTTTGGAACTGGAGAGAAATAAATGGGTGTTTAGGATTGGGAGAGAGAGAGATCCAAATTGAAGTATGTGTATTTTTATAGAACAGACAAATCAGTATGTCGTGCTGAATATTTTTTAATGATTATCAGAGTAAGGGAGAAATTAGTCAGTTAGAATTAGGCCCTGAAAACAATTTTGGAGTTGTATATCAGTGAATTCCAAGCCCTTAGAATCAGCAGCATTTCTTATGAGCTACCTTGCTCCACCCCACTTCACCAGTCTTCACATGGGCACAGCTTGGGAATGTTTACACTCTTGCCAGGATAAATCATAGGGTCAGTGCAGAAACTGAGTGTGTTTTGCAACCGGGGCAGGCTTTGGGATCACAGTGTACAAATAGTATCATTTGAGAAATATGTGGGTAAGCAAGAACTCCTTAGTCAGAGAGAACAAATGCTTTCAGCAGACCAGAAGCCAAATGTCTTTGGAAAGCAAGGCAGGAAATGTTATTCTCCTGACTTGTTCAGGATAGTTATTTGGATCTCACTAGAACATGGCTGTGTATCTCATCTGTGCTAAGGCCTTCAAGAGTGCCAGACCTCTTTGAAAATAACTGCAGTTGAGAGGACTCTGCTCTATATCTATAATGATGATGAACCTCAGTAAGAGAGGTTGGAGATAAGAAACCAAACAACATCTGAGAGATTTCATCTGACTCTTACAGAGCAAGTGCCTTTTGACAGGGGGGGTTCATCCCTTAATTGTTGTAGCAAATAAAAACAACCACCAAGTCCTTCTGGCCATCCTTTATAAATGGACATTTTCTCTTTGTTTCTTCTTGCTAAATTCTTACAGATATTGAGACAGAATTCCTTCCATGGCTGATGTCAGAAGTGGAAGAAACACTACAGAAGAAGGTTCTGGGAAGGATGATGCTTGACTGTAAGTTACCAAATTCTGGGACATAATCTGGGCTGCCTGATGTTCTTGATTGTTTTTTTGCTGGTCAGAACAAATGTCACATTTATATGGTCACTGTGGGTTAAGATAGGAGGTGACATTTTAGGAAAAACTCCAAGTACCCATGGATTTTGTGTTGGGGGTTTTGTTTGTTTGTTGGTTTGTTGGTTTATTAACATGTTTTGATGTTGGAAAACTACTTCTACATACAACTAGGTAACTGATTTTCAGCTGAAACAATGGAAGTGTCAGTCATGCTGCACTATCCACTCTCTTCTGGCATTATGCTATTTGAGATGTGTTAATGCTGGGAGGTACAATAGATATATCAGGAATAGAATGGTTAAAGAACACAATTCTTTTTTTCTGCTATAAAGCTTCTACTTCCTCTGTGTTACACAGCCACCACTGCTGTAGTGTTCTCTGTAGTGCACCTGATTGTGCCAGTGGGAACAGAAAAGCCCATCTTGTGTACTGCCACATTGTTATGATCCAGTTTAAGCCCAGAAGAGCAGAGAAAACTAAGTCTTTGTGCATAAACCGGAAAGAACTTAGAGAAAGTTCAAAATATTCCCAAAAAAGAGATTAAAACCAAACGAGGTTAAATGTTGGTGCCAAAAAATTGATGTATTTTATTTAATAGTAAGAGAGGCAAAGAGAAGGAAAGAGGAAAGAAAGAAAGAAAGACACAGAGAAAGAAGTGTGCGTGGNCACGCTGCCACACGCCAAAGAGTAAAAAGTCCCGTGGATTAATGTACACTTTGGGCCAGGTGGGAACGCCCATGTGCCTCCCTTGCAGGGGCCAGCTTGACACACTGTCCTTTGCATTATCTCTGGTGCTCTGGTGCAGGGTCTGGGGACCCCTTTGTGTGGGGGGAGGCCCTTTGCTGGGCCATGTCACCCCCTCTGGTGGGGATAAGCTTTTGCCTGGGTGAAGGGCCCCTCAGCTGGGCTCCGCTGCACAGTGAGGATGGGCAGTCCACTGGGCCTCTCACCAGAGGCTTTCCCAACACGCACCCAAAACCTCTCTCCCCCTACCCTTTGGTTTGAGGGTCTGTGCAGGCCTGGCATCTGATAGCCCTGGGGCTTTGGTCTCCACCCTGGAGGTGCTAAGATTTAGGCTTTGTGAATGTCCCCAGCCCTGAGCTGTTACTTTGTCTTATCTTCACCAGCGAGCAGTGTAAGGCCTCAGGCAGGGCCCCTTTCAGGGTTCGGTGTCTTCTCTGCAGTTTTTGCAACACAGTTTTAAAAGTCCTTAATTTCAAAAGTTTAAGTCATAAACTGTAATATTTCAGTCTCTCTCACACAGGTATAACATGAAAGTCTCTTAATCTGCTTGTGTAAGCTCCCAGGGCTATGGATTATTCTACATGAAAGGAGGATGATGGTAGGCCAAGGTTGACTGAAAAGTGAGGTGACCAATATTTTTCATCAAAACAAGGGCTTACCTCCTTATCAGTCAATAGTCATGTCCTTGCTTTTCAAATAGATTGAAATATTAGTCTTCTTTTGGGCTAGTTCCAGCTAAATATTTGGGCTCTTTTATAAATTCAGAGGCTGTAGCTGAAACACCTGAAAAGCCTGGACTTTGTCTTGTGTAGAAACACAAAAGTATGGTGTATGTGTGCCCAGCAGTGTGCTCCCAGATCAAACCGCTTTTTACAGTTGCATTACATCTTCATTCCTATAGTTTTCCTCTTGCTGGGATTTTGGGTTTGTGTTACAATTGTGTTTGCTTCCTTTGGGTTTATTTTTAGTTTAATCAGGACCCTGAATTTTTTTGGTTAAGGTATAATATGATTTGGACAATTACACCTGGTCTGTTAGGTATTTTATGCTGATACATGTGCCAGTATGTACACTCAAGGATCACCTCTTCATGTAGCTCCTCAGAAGGAAGGGAAATTTCTCTTCTTTAAGAAAAAAATATTGTATGTGACTACTGAATAACATCCCGAGGAGAATGTTGCTGCAGGATACACTATTGATGAGAATATCTATAATACTCTTGTAAGACCTGTTTAAGTTTTTAACCAGATATCATTGTCTTGCTCCAGTCCTAAGACATACAGAGCACCTGGGGAAGGCCAGTAAGTAATGTAAGCAGCCCATTTTGCTATTTATCATCTATATTTTCTGACTTATACCCGATCACCCACTGTTGAGTAAGCATCATCTCTGCAAAAGGAACTGCAAATCACATTCCTCAAATTTTGTAGTGGATAGTTAGTGGCTTCTTTACCCTCTTATGAAGTAACATAGGGAAAGTCTCTAAGGATCCATTTTTAACCTATTTGAATGAAGACTGCCCAGAACATCACTGTGTGTAACCTGACTAGTCTTTGTTCATGGTGGGGTGATCTGCTCTGGGAGTGAGAAGCAACTTTGAGGAAATCAACAAAAATATCCGAGTGCATTCTTTCAAATCGCTGCAGGGAGTGTAAACCAATCATTTGGCTACAGCAGCTGAAATGTTTTTTCTCACTTAGGTATTCCTTCATTTTTAGAGTTACTTCAGGGTTCTTTCCCTATTTAAGGATTTATAGGTCAGTAATATATTTTAAAAAATCTCAAATTATAGGGTTTTTCCTCCATGTTTGTTAATGGTGGCTATCTCTGTTTCAGCCTTGATTCGTATGGTGGTTGAAAAACGCTTAGATGAATTTAGCCGTCCACCTCCATCTGATCAGACAGCGGCACCTGTTGAAGAGCCCGGGGCAACAGATGCAGCTCCCCAGGTGTCTGGTGAGGCAGATGCTGCTGACCAACCTGTTGCTGAGGAGTAGCCTTCAGATTCCACCTCTTCTCAGTTAGAATAATCAGGTCAAGAAGGAACGGTGGATTAGGAAACTGAGTAACA
The DNA here is from genome assembly GCA_013397975.1 of Machaerirhynchus nigripectus. Classification (NCBI taxonomy): domain Eukaryota; kingdom Metazoa; phylum Chordata; class Aves; order Passeriformes; family Dicruridae; genus Machaerirhynchus; species Machaerirhynchus nigripectus. The sequence continues at coordinate 270,291 of VZRQ01003116.1, read as the reverse complement.
AACAGGCAAGTCATCAAGTAAATGGAGACCAATGGCTTAGAAACAAGGAATTAATTCCTATCTATTTACAGGTATTGTGCCCTAGCCATGCCGAAGGATTAACCTAAGCAACAGCAGAGCATTAAAACATGTTTTCCATATGCTGGAATTGCTGATTTCAGGCTGTAAGAATCAAGAGAGAAGTTACTAGTGCAATGAATGGCAGGGAAATTCTGTCCCCTTTTACACAGTCCAATCCATCAAAAACCTGGGAGGTTTATGGTTGGAAAGTAATGCTGTCACACACCCTGTGCTAGAAGGTCATGAGAAGGATGTTGAGAGCATCATAATAACCTTTGCAAGTGCTTTGATAATGTTCTTTGAACAAAATTTCCTTACTTTCCTTATTTTGAAAGGTAGTTATTACAGCAATTAAATAAACTGCTTTTCACCCATGTTAGTCTTTCCTTTCCTCAAAAACTTGAATGGACATCTCAGCAGGTAATAGAGCTAAAGCAGCTGTTTCTCAGGCTTGTCAGGAGTTACCTTCAAAGAGTTACCTGCCCCTGGGAATTTCTGTCTGTGCAAAGGAGGATACTCTCTTGGAGCCCCTCCTGGAGGTGAGGGGCTGGAGCTACATGCTAAGTGCAGTCTCGGTTTTCTTTGTAATCGTCCTTTCTTGCTGGTTCACTGGAAACAGTACCAGACATGACTGACAAAACGTGCCTTCACTGACACGTGTAGTTAGTTGTCTGTTCACAGGCCAATTCCGCAAGTGGGGCAGTCCCCCTCACAGAACTACATCTGTGCTACTTTGCAGCAACACCGTTTCCTTGCTGGGTCAGTGTTCCCAGCAGCAGCTGTCCCTGGCAGGCAGGTAGGGCCGCAGGGTGGACAGCTCTGCACCCACGGTGGCACGGGGAGTGCGCGGGGCTCTGCAGCTCCTGGCTGTGTGCGTGCAGGGGGCAGCGGAGAGAGGCCAGAGGGAGCTGGCGCTGCAGGCACTAGAGGGCAGGACAGCCCACGGCAATCCGGCTGGAGAAACGGGTTGAAAGACACTGCTGGTGTCACCTACTGCACATTGCACACCCTGCACTAGTGGCACCCGTCTGAACTTGCCTCCTCTGCTAAACCCCAGCGGTGTCGAACTTTTGCAAAATTTACTCATTTGTAACGTGAGAAGCCAACTTTTGAATCACCCGGTGCAGTCCACACTGGCTCATAGAATGATAGAGTAGTTTAGGTTGGAAGGGGCCTTACAGATCATCTAGGCCAACCCCACCCCTGCTATGAGCAGGGACACCTTTCACTAGGTCCCGTTGCTCAAACTCCCATCCAGCTTGGTGGCAACGGAAAAGGTGGAATCATCTCTGCAGGGATGACCCGTGACAGTACAAGAAGAAACAGCCAGCGATCGCTTCAGGGGATGTGCACACACTGCCTTCCCCCTCGGCCTGCTGGGGTGCCAGTCTGCAATTGAACCCCACGTCAAGGAAGCAAAACCGGGACGTGTGTGCAGGACATTCTAAATGCTGTGAGGTGCCTTCCTGGGAACTTGTTAATCACCAGCAGTGCAGGTCAGGGCGTTCTCTGGATCCTCACAAGTACGGACAACTCCGTGGCCACGGCAGAGGCAGTATCGGCGGCCGGACAGCCGCGGCACTCGCACTCCGCTGAGAACAAGTGTCCCGGCAGCGCCGCCGCAGAGCGAGCGCTCGGGCACCACCGGCGGCGGAGCTGCACCCCCGCGCCGCCCCTGCGCTCCGCTCGGGGCTAGCCCCCCGCCCCACGCTGCCCCGGCGCTCCGCAGGGTCGGAGCGGGG